>BSQZ01000018.1:9178035-9295535 GCA_033239005.1 Lamellibrachia satsuma
ACATCGTAAAAAGGACATAGACAAGCTAGAAATAATACAACGAAGAGTGACTAAAATGATTCCAGAATTGAGAGACCTTAGTTACGAAAATTTGACAACACTAGAGACCAGGAGACTAAGAGGAGACCAAATAGAAGTGTTTATAATAGCGAATGGTTATGAGGATGTTGACAGGAATATGTTCTTCAAACTTAAAGAAGGCAGTAGAACCAGAGGACACAAAGCAGCATTAGTTAAGGAGCAGTGTAGGTTGGACATGAGAAAGTACTCTTTCTCAGAGAGGGTGATAAATGAATGGAACAAACTACCAAATGATTGTGTTAATACTAGTAGTGTGAATATGTTTAAAAATAGAATTGACAGATATTTGATAAGGGCGGGCTACACATAGATGAGAAAATTGTTGGACTCTCGATAAGCCAATGGCTTCCTTGTCCACTTGTCATCTGGAACTTGTTGTTTGGGATGGCAATCTTGTTAAATCTCTTGTTAAATCACCAACGACTGGCAAGAGTAATGAGACATGGAATTGTGACCCGGAACCTGGTCTGAATAAATGTAGGGATTTTGGTCGACGTGGAGCTACAATTCGCCTTAGTCATAGCCCCAGATGAGCTAAACAACATGAAGCAGGACAGAGAAAACTGAAAGATCGTATAAAATTTAACATAGGGAACAGGTAAGCATAGGTGGGCCACTTTCCAAAATTGTCTGACAGTTCGTTTTGAACTTTCCCTGTCATATTACTTCCTTTTTTCTGCCCTCAAATACCAACTACATCACTGGATTTGTTTCGACGAGAGTTTTCAGGAAATACATACTTTTCTATAGTTATATGCCAACAAATTGCCCTAATTCCCGATAAATAGGCAAAAACAGCCAACATAGGCTTTCTCAAAAATATTTCCTGTTTCAGACATATATTATTTCAAATTAAATATTTACATTTGGCTATTTGTAGTGTCTGATGCTAAAGCTGTGTTTCGCATATATGTCTTAAGCTAAAATATAGTAGCCAAGAATAACTTATCCTACCCAAATGTATTTCTTCGCTAATCGACCCATTTTATTGTTACGCCCAGTACCAAGCTTCACCAGCACTGTGTTAATACTGCACATTAATATTTGTTCAAAGTTAACTTTGTTATGAAAGCAGTATATAATCTACTTTATGATGAATATATTCTTTCATAACAGTCTTTGTTATAATATATTTAAATTTTATCTTCGTGCTGTTTTAAAAAATGCCAAACTTTAATTGGTTACGCCCCGTACCAAGCTTTCTTAAAGATTGACACATAACTAGTTAACATAATTACGTCATAATGTATGCATACGTAAGTAACAATAATTACTACTGGTTTGAATGTTTTCACATTGAACCAAACACATTCAGAATAATGTAAAGTAGTTCACACAAAACATTTTATGCCCGATACCAAGATGTAGCTCTGTTGTACCGAGGCGTTCTGTATGTGCCGTGGCAGCATCTCTACATGTTCTGTCCAGTAGCAATATATTATATTTAATAACACAATAAATATCAGTTTCACATATAAACCACTTTGTTGTAATGTCGTGTCAGAGTATTGTTACGTCCGGTACTAAACAATGATTATTATCGTTACGACCGTTAGCAAGTTTTAATGCTGGATAGATAAAACTATTTGATCAAATCATTATCTCTGGAATATATAATGCATAAAACATACCTCAAAAGTGCTACATGGGAAAAGATAATTTACAATTTTTTTTTACCCAGTTACCAATTTTAATATGTAGTAACATTGAGCAAGTTCAAGCCATGTCAAACAATATCTTCGGGACATGGTCTCATTTTAGGGATTGACTATTTTCTGATATAACATGACGACGAACATAACCAATGTCGAATTAACCTATACTTATTCAATTCAAACATTTCATTTTATATCTGGTGGTTGTTAAAGAGAATGTGGTACCTTGGTACCGGGCGTAACTGCAGATAGTTATATTCCTGACATACGTGGCTGCCAATTAATGAGTTTTCGGAATTAAGCAAAGAAACTCAGCATCTAAATATTTTGAATATGTGTTTTATTGGAATTGCGTTTAATGGAGATCGATGGATTTGTAAAAAAAGTCTATGCCAGGCCAACTGTCAGACAGTTGTGGAGAATGGCCCAGATAATGGTGAACATTATGGCTCAAACACACCAATAACAGTACAGAGGAAATTTAAGAGATATATTATTACGCCTAATTTGGGTGAGCCCTCAACAATGAAACGACCGAGGAAGTCACTACAAGAATGCAACTAGTTTGGGTTGACTTTGGCAGACTAAGCTACATGTTCAGAGACGAAGACCTTCCCATCTCACTCAGGACACATGTTGTGAACCAAAGCATAACACCAGTTTTATTATACGGACAGTAAACCCGGACCTCAAATAGAAAAGTAAAGAAAACATTAAGAGGCACAGTGCGGACAACGGATAGGTCACTGATAGGGGTCTACTAGAAAAAGCAGAGTTACCATCACATATAGACGATATAAAGCATGAGTCCTATATGAGATGGGCGGGACACTTTGCTAGGAGATATGACGACACATGGACGAATTATAATAGCAGACTGGATACCAATATCACATCTAAGGGGTAGGGGGATGTGTGAGAAAATGAAAACAACTGGCCTAGAAGATTGCTGAAGATTTCTTCAAACAGAAATGTGCCAAAATAGGATATACATAAAAGAAGAAAACATAAATAAATAAATCACAAGTAAGGCAAACACCACATTTGGCATTGCACCAAAATCACAATTTGGTATTAAACAATAGCGTTGGTCGGATATAACCATTGAGCAACCATACAAGTGCCACACGGAACCGCTCCCCCACGAAACATCAACTCAACCATCACGACACAACTGGCACACGTAAATGAACAGTAGCCTTGTCTTCCTACGCAGTGAGCGATGGAGGACAATGTACAGGAAACTATTCATGAAAGTGTTGCAGCTGAACAACCAGATAGCGACAAATGTGAAATCTCGTGTCATTGTCTTTCCGTGTCCAGTGTGTCGCATCAATACAAACACAATCAGTGGAATGGTGAGTATCATTGAAACGGAACAGATGATCAGTACGTTTCTGGCAGAGCGAATCGCCCGCAGTGTCACAAGTCTGGCTCTCCCCGAACCTGTGTCGATGACGTGCACTTGGGCCAAGATTCTTGTGTGCGTGCGCACAATGACGATGAATATTCTCGTCGTGGCGACGTGGGTCGCCCGTGACGGCGAACCACCCCGCTGATCACCAGGGATGGTGAACAAGAGCTCACATATCTAACCTAAATCGCAAACACCTTCAATGAATATTTCACATCCACAGCCAGCCAATACACCTTTGAATTCCAAAATGTGCATCGACACCGCCACACAGCTCCGGATATTTTTCGTGATAAGCTGGATGGTGAGTTCTACATTCCAGAAATCAAGGAACAAACTTTGAACTGACCACTAGTGGCTCTTCGCACTGGCAAATCCACCGGAGTTGCCAGAATCGGTGGAAGGATGTTAAGAGCAGCTGCTCCTGACATAACAGTGTAAATCACATCACGGTCTTTTATTTAACTTATTTGTCTTTTATTTAACTTATTGGTCTTTTATTTAACTTACTGTTCTTATACATTTTACTCATCACCTTTTTTCTTAAATCACACACTTTTTACGTTCTACTCAACTTATCTGATTTTTATATTTAAATGAATAGTTCACACTTTACTAGTTCACAACGTTCACAATATTTAGTCTTAGGCTCTACACTATTTATATATATTTATAAATTATAGAAGTTATCTATTTTAAAATCACGACCCTTAGGAAGACATTTTTGATTCCCAAACGTTGCATCTCCACCGTGATAAATTTTTGTTTGTTTTCGTACGGCGTAAATGTAACAAATGCATTCGTCTACTGTGATGTTTTCCAACATATATATATATATATATATATATATATATATATATATATATATATATATATATATATATATATATATATATATATATATATATATATATATATATATATATATATATATATATATATATACATATATATGGCGGCAACAGTATTTGATGCAGCATAAACTATGGAATCTAGATGTCGATGGATTCGTCTGGCTGTCCTATCGGTTCTCTTGCCCCTGAAGGTTCTCTTGTCCATCGGTTTATTCATTCATCAAGAAGTCTCCAACATTCGAGGCTATTGAATATTTTCAGACATCACCCGTGTACAACCATTCAAACATAATTCAGTATTGGCCACTGCACATAGAAATACACGTTTGAAAGCCTTTCAATCGCTTCTGTCAGACGTTGAAGCGGCCGCGCTGCCTTGCTACGACGCCTTGCTGCGCTGCCTTGCTACGTATGACTTGCTACGTAGGTTTATCGATGCAGCAAACCTCGCAAAGAAGATCTGAAGGTATGCGCGTCGCATCAATACGACCACAGGACAGATGATGACGGACTCATTTCTGAACAGGTGATAATTGACTGCCGTGCACTCCGCCGGATCATGGATTGTTAATAGGACATTCATAACGCCGTGTGGCCGTGAGCTGTTTCGCAATCGAGCTCATATATTAACCAGATTAACATTTATGTATAATGTTTATCGATGAACACATTGTTTCTGTGTGATTATATTCCTTCAATCGCGGCTAAATATGCCGGTTTTCTGCAATGATACCTATATGATATATTCCTTAATTTCAACAGCAATAACAATGTTTGAAATGTAAATACTTTGACGTAATGCGTTCTTCTCGAGCACGTTGCGCTATGAACACAACACATCACAAGATGTTAGACACGTTCTTCTCGAGCACGTTATGCTGTGAACACAACACATCACAAGACGTTAAACACGTTCTTATCGAGTACGTTGTGCTATGAATACAACACATCACAAGATGTTAAACACGTTCTATTTTTTAATAGGATGCTACATGTTTTTAATGAAACGGAAAATTAATTGTATAAAGAAGCATTACCACAAACTATGATGCTAGGATTCCGGTACATTGGTACGCAGAAAACGTTTGCAAATATGCATACACGTCAACCTGTGATGATCGAAATGACTGAGATGTTTACACAGCTTCGCACTTGCAAAGGTCACCCTCACACATGTGCGACCGAACGTAAATATGTGAAGGAATGGCTTAATTATCAAAGCAAACACAACAAATAAATACAAAAGAAACGAAGTATTTATTGATAGAGACAAATTAATCAATATGTTGAACGCCTATGAAAACGGTACAATTGGCAAATTTGGTTTTCATGGTTAGTGTTTTCAGTGTTGCTTATACACCAGTTAGCCATTTCACACAACTTATACACCAGTTAGCCATTTCACACAACTTATACACCAGTTAGCCATTTCACACAATTTACAATTTCTACTATTATTTTTCCAGAATGCTATTTCCTGTTTCTTTATTTAGCTAAACATTTCAAGTACAAATGAATGCATCAGCCTTTGTTGGAGCCGACCAATATTGCGTGGGGCGCAATAGCATATAAATGAGTACCTGACAATACAGACAGTGGTGGATATGTGAACGAATAGTCTTCGCGCAGTAATTACAGCTAGGCTGAATCCTTCCCAGAGAATTTGGAATGGGCGGCTCTGCCAAGGGGTGAAGTGTAAAGCGCTTTGAGCAGTCCTAAGGACTGGATACCGCGTTATATAAGAACTCACCTTTATGTAATTTGTTTGCTCACGCATGCGCGTGTCCGTATCTACGGCGTGGACGGCGTGTACCCTCTTCGGCTGCAGACGGTACCCTCTTCGGCTGGGACGGTACCCTCTTCGACAGCGGACGGTACCCTCTTCGACTGCGGACTGTACCCTCTTCGACTGCGATCGGTACCCTCTTAGACTGCGGACGGTACCCTCTTCGACTGCGGACGGTGCCCTCTTCGACTGCGGACGGTACCCTCTTCGACTGCGGACGGTGCCCTCTTCGACTGCGGACGGTACCCCTTTCGGCTGCGGACGGTACCCCTTTCGGCTGCGGACGGTACCCCTTTCGGCTGCGGACGGTACCCCTTTCGACTGCGGACGGTACCCCTTTCGGCTGCGGACGGTACACTCTTCGACAGAGGACGGTACCCTCTTCGACTGCGGACGGTACCCTCTTTGACTGTGGACGGTACCCTCTTCAGCTGCGGACGGTACCCTCTTCGACTGCGGACTGTACCCTCTTCGACTGCTGACGGTACCCTATTCAGCTGCGGACGATACTCCTTAAACAGCTGATCACAGTTAATCTGGCAGGTAGTAGTAGATTGTAAAGATCGTGATCATCGGAGTCCACGAAAGGTTTATTTCCGTCTGCCTGTGTGGATACTTGTGTACTTCATGTAGCGCAGGCAGCAGACGGAACGGACCAACGGCTTTTAGCGTCTCTTCCGAGAGACACCGCAAGGTGATGCGAACGAAATTGTCCAGGTTTCGAAACGGCAGCAGGTAGTCTTAATAAGATAAGCACGATTCACTAATAATATACATACAATGGTAAACACATTTCTTCGCACTAATTGTACGGTAAACATCAAATGCTGGAACGTGTTTTGGGCTTTGTAAAAATGTGTGAATGCGTGTGCATGCGCGAGTGCCCACACGCAATTGTTTTATGTTAAAAAGCAGTTTCAAACAACAATACAAATGGGCTAAAAAAATTAGGTTTGAAGACAAAAAACTGTGCTAAAATTGTATTTGTTAAAAATGTGTAATTTACATAAAACATGTGTAATTGAAAACTTGAATAACTAACAAAGGTTTGTGCGAGAGTGTCGTTCAAGTATGATATTCCTCTCACTTCGGCCAACAGACACTCGTTTTCATATCCCTAATTATACATAATTCGGATCATCAACAAATAAGCCCATTTCCGTACCAACCTATTGTCATAAATGCAAAATAAAACAAAAGAAAACAGAACAAAACTAAATCGTATTTCGAGCATACAGATGCATACTTTTATTTATAGTAGACATCAACATAGCAATACATGTTAATTAAAAACAGGTTTCACAAATAATATACCGTTTCCATGATAGAGTGTATAATGCTACTTCACAACAAACGTCATGGTTGACCTATAGGTTGGATAACAAAGTTATTACATTCGTCACGTTTGATTGACGATGCTGTCGGTGTACTTGACTCCACTAATACTCAATATTTTCGCGGTTGATTTTAAATTTACGTATAAATGTTACAAGACGTAGAACAAATGATGTACAAACAAGCACGTGCAATAACAATCAATGTATCAGCAAACAATCAAATTCCTACTTAAAAGAGACTCGTCGAGTCAGGCAAACACTATGTTTGCAGAGTATAATAAACGTGGACATTTTAATTACAATGCTGTGGAATGGTTCACATGTCTGGTTTGTCGTTCTGCGTCGAGCTATCTAAAAAATAACTAACCAGACGTTACAGATTGTCACAACGGCACACAGAATTTCATGATATACCTGATATATTACAATAATAAGTAATTAGTAACGAACCATTTGGTAGACAAATCAACAAAAGACACCAACTCTATTCCATTTTACATAACAACAAGTCAAATTTGGCAGCACGTATATTACCTTCCTGTAAGTATATGACGTTTTAACAACCTCGATGTAAATAATGGGTATTGGTCAAGGTAAGGCACCTGGCTGATTAGATGAAGGTTCCGGTAGGTGAGTGTACATGAACGGACATTCTCTGGCATGTCCAACATTTGGGCAACTAGCACCACCGCGGCCTTGTGACAGGCTTTTGAACCAAATTCTAAAGGAGAAAACCCTGACAGAGAATCAAATCACCCAGCAATATGGTTTTAAAATTGTCCATAGCATTGTGCGGCGGAAAGCCTGGAAATATTATAGAAATTTAACTGCAGGAAATGCCACCAAAAGCGGAAGAACCAAATACGACAATGGCATGCACAAAATATTACTCACTTTGATCACCTGTTGCTTTCTGGATATTTGTCAAATGCTGAGTTTCTGCCTGTCATAGGATGATTTGTCCACATGCACAATTCACACCAGAAAGGCAGTCGATCCAGGAGAGTTTCACATTACGGTCCACTTGGAGGCATTATGTTTGACAGTTAGACAATGGATGTGTCAATGAGGCAGGGCAATACACAACAAAGAGTCAAAGGATCTTATATTTGACATCAGATAACAAATTGGACTGATGCACAGGTGGGACAGTGTTGATATATTGACACTTCCATAACAATGATTGCAGTTGAACTTAAAATAACTATTCTTATACAATAATGCTTCTTTCCGCATATTTTGATGACTATTCATGTGTTTATACACAGTCAACAATATAATATAATGCTATTTATGATTTTACATATATGTCATCTTATGATATATCAGGTAATAAACTTTCTCAATTTGCTACATTTCAATCGGCTCATTCATTCCTCATCATTATTTACGCAAGCATGAACACTGCCACGAAGTGTACCAACTTTCTTCAAAATCAGCGGAATCAAGAATATGACCAGTTGGAATGATATTAAGAAAAAACATCCCAAAGTAACAAGAAAAGGAAATGGGCTGGCATTTCGCTAGGAGACAGGACAACACATAGACGAAACAGAATGACAGACTGGCCACCAGTATGACAAGTAAGGAGAAAGGGAATGCATCATAGAAGGTGCGAGAAAATGGAAACAAGGTAGACAAGCCTAGAATATTGGTGAAGATTTCTTCAAACAGAAATGTGACAAAATAGGATGTACATAAAAGAAGGGAACATAAATAAATAAATAAATAACAAGTAAGCCAAACACCACACTTGGCATTGCACTAAAAACACATTTAGTATTAAACAATAGCGTTGGTCGGAGATAAACATTGAGCAACCATACAAGTGCCATATGGAACGGCTCCACATCAACTCAACCATCACGACACAACTGGCACACGTAAATGAACAGTAGCCTTGTCTTCTTACGCAGTGAGCGATGGAGGACAATGTACAGGAAACTATTCATGAAAGTGTTGCAGCTGAACAACCAGATAGCGACAAATTTTAAATCTGGTGTTATTGTCTTTCCGTATCCCGTGTGTCGCATCAATGCAAACACGATCAGTGGAATGGTGAGTATCATTGAAACGGAACAGATGATCAGTACGTTTCTGGCAGAGCGAATCGCCCGCAGGGTCACTAGGCCGGCGTTCCCCGTATCTGCGTCAATGACGTGCACTTGGGCCAAGATTTTAGCTTGTGTGCGCACGATGACGATGAATATTCTCGTCGTGGCGTAGAGAAGAACGACGACTGGTGCCGCGGCCGTGACGGCGTACGTAAAGAGGGACAACGCAGACATTCCAGAGCCTGGTAGAAACTTGTGTACGCACTGACGATGAGCAAACACGGGACGTACCGTGAACTTGATCGCTGCCAGGGCGGCGCCGATGACCCAGTTGAAGACGATGACGCCGTAGCAGCGGTTGCGTGTGAAGAGCTGCTCGTAGCGAAATGGCTTCAGTACGGCGATCATCTTGCACACGGTCAACCAACACAGACTATGTAGTGAGTTGAAACTGAACCACCACAGGAAGAACATGTGAAGGTCTGGAAGGATAGTCATATACTTCACACTCGGACTGGCATCGGAACATACAGCAGCACTGATGGGCATCACCGTGCACCCGACAGCGAGGTCCGACACGGAGAGCGAAAACATGAACAGCGTCGTGCGGTCTTCGCGCAGTTCCGAATTGCATGCGATCACAGCAATCACGAGACAGTTTGTGATTATATTCAGTATGATCACAGTACTGATGATAGCCGTTTTGACGTCGTAGCTTATATACGTTTCCATGACGAGAAAGTGTTGTTTTTATTGTAGGCTACCAACAAAACGTCAAAATAGTACTGAAATTTAACAATCACGTGAAAACTGTAATATTCAACCTTTGGGAAACATATTTTGGACATTATGTATACATCATGTCGCAAGTCAGTGTTCAAAATAAAGTCCTGGTGGTACAATCCACAAGAACTCGTCGTCGATGTATGTGTTGTCTCCAATGCAACAATTCCAACGTTTTGTGTTGTTCTTGTCAACTAACTTCGAGGGATTATTCACCACTTAATAGTTGTCGGCGATTAGAAACGTGGGCGCAATATGCAAGCGTGTTAGTAACTTACGTCTTTCTCAGACTGTGAAGTTGAAAAACGTTGACCACATGTAGAACGGAACAACGACAGTCTTAATTTAGACAAGTACTTATCAGCCACGCTGATACTAAGGCTATCTCAATGTAGACAAGTACTTGTCAGCCACGCTGACAGTAAGCCTATGTCAATGTAGGCAAGTACTTATCAACAACGCTGACACTAAGCGAACGTTTTGAAGATGCCACGGAAATACTCTTGGCTTTGCGTTGTCCAGTTTCCACTTGATGAATAGCTGTTATGCAGTCAGTTATACCCTGTGTGTCCTGTTAGGTGACGATATAGTTGATCAACTGCCAAGGTTTAGATTATGTATTTGTGATGCGCATAAAGCCGCAAACGCCTTCTCGTCAGATCGAGCGCGGAATATATATCGTGGCAGTCAGTGGGATGGGCTCGGATCAATAATCATATGCATGACGTCACTCATTACTTATCATTGTTGAATGTATATGCAATATCCGTTATAATAATGATTACATTGAAACCACACCATGTTGTTTTACTGCAAGTCCCAACATTGTACAACTAAATCCACAATTATTTTTTATCGAAATGGCGTTTAAAATACGTTTTTCTTTTAATGTATGCCTTTTGTTGGTCACAACGCGGGCAAAACTAGCTAGTCGATGGTGCAATGAAAGTTCAAGTGACTGGGGGTGTTGTTTCTTTTATTGTTTTCCGAAGATTAATGTTTATTGTGCAAATACGCCAAGTGCGTGGCTTCTTATTACTATTGACATTGTTGGTGGCGCCTTGTCTTTGGCTTTGACGGATGTGCGGGCGGCTGGTCGCGAAGTCGACCATGGCTGCTCGGCCGTGACTGACCGTAACCCCAAAGGGTTGCTATCTGGAGTATGTTGCTTTGAATGACACCCTTGTCGTACCTGGTTAAATGATGCGTATACAACAGTTATATCCCGGTGTGGTGTTAAAATTTCGGCGAATTCGTGTCCTAGTTAGGAATATATTGTTCCATTCCACTTACTCGTTGGTTACATCCACTATCGTCTTAAGTCAGCAGGAATACATGTTTGCTCAGTATGAATATCGTATTCATGGCAGTTCAAATTCGGTAAGCTTGACTTTACTGCATGACGCACAGCTACTGGGAGTGCCCAGGGCAATGAGACCGTTACACAGAGGGTCGCATCACGTTGAACAGCAGGAGAAGCCAGCGCTGTAGGGAGACTATGTGGTTACCTGAACTTCCAGATGGCTCCAAGCACTTGTTGCTAGCACTTGACGTAAACACATCGGATGAACCCCGACTACTCCGTCACAACCGATCGTTGGCAATTGGTATCAACGTAATCGACGTGAGCTATGTTCAACAGCGTCGGATTAACAATATGGAGGGGGTACAAACAATGTGGGGGGTGGGTGGTACAAACAATGTGGGGGGGGTAAAAACTTTTAGTGTGGGGCCCATACCGAGTGTCCGAAAGAGGAGTATTGAGACTCGTGGCATTGACATACCTTAGCGTTCATTCAACTGTTCTTCAGCATAATAACCAGTACATATTTATATATTAGCAGCCGAGTTTTAGTTTAGTCGGAATTATTTTACATATGATAAAGATTACTCTCTGATTCTATAGTTGTCGAGTTTTGGTTTGTTTATCAGGCGCACGTGGGTTTATTGAATGCTTGAAACATTCAAAAATTATAATGTAAACCCTATATTTGGTGATAGTTGTCAAAAGATTTGGCAATATTACCATTAAGGGCGCAGTAATAATGATATAAAATATACAGTAGACCTCTGTTTAATTAAATCACAATGCAGTTTTTTCCGTTTCTATTTGCGAAGCCGAAAGTGTTGCTGTGGGTAAAACATCACAAGAAGCAACAAACCATTTGTATTTGTTAACTCACTGCAGACTTAATAAAGTTCTGCAGCAACATAATACATCCGAATAATCCATGTTTGTCAGATCATTAACATAACATAACCAAAGATCCAAACTTGCGCCGCTAAAAGAGCCACTTGCAAGTTCCCCGTTTCAATCGTTGGAAACCGTCTATATCTGATACAGCTAAAAGCTAGACGATGGACTGGAAGAGAGCTCATAGCAACAGTATACGTATATATCTGATATAGATAATGCTAGATGGCAGATTGGAAGAGAGGAAGAGAGTTTATAGAAACAATATCCGTCTATATATGATATAGATAAAGCTAGATTACTGATTGGAAGAGAGTTCATAGCAACAGCATGCGTCTATACCTGATATAGATGAAGATAAATGGCAGACTGGAAAAGAGTTCGTAGCAACAATTTCAATATATATATCTGATATAGATAAAGCTAGATGACATACTGGAATAGAGGTCCTAGCAACATCATATGTCTATATCTGATATAGATAAAGCTAGATGACAGGCTGGAAGAGAGTTCAAAGCAATGGCATACTTGTATAGCTGATATGGATACAATTAGGTGACGGACTGGAAGAGAGTTCGTGGCAACAATAGTCGTATATACCTGATTTAGATAAAGGTACACGACTGAACTGAAGAGAGTTCTTAGCCATAGTATACGTCTACATCTCATGTGTATATATGTATATATATATATATATATATATATATATATATATATATATATATATATATATATATATATATATATATATATATATATATATATATATATATATATATATATATATATATATATATATATATATATGTGTGTGTGTGTGTGTGTGTGTGTGTGTGTGTGTGTGTGTGTGTGTGTGTGTGTGTGTGTGTGTGTGTGTGTGTGTGTGTGTGTGTGTGTGTGTGTGTGTGTGTGTGTGTGTGTGTGTGTGTGTGTGTGTGTGTGTGTGTGTGTGTGTGTGTGTGTGTGTGTGTGTGTGTGTGTGTGTGTGTGTGTGTGTGTGTGTGAGTATAAAGCTAGACGAGAGAATGGAAGAAAGCATACATCAGTAGCATATGTCTAAATTTGATATAGATAAAACTAGATGGCAGATTGGAAGAGAGTTAACAACTACAATATCCATCTATATACGATATAGATAAAGCTAGATAAAGGACTGGGAGAGAGTTCATAGCAACAGTGTACGTTAATATCTGATATAGATAAAGTTAGTCAACTGCCTGAAAGAGAGTTTATAGCAGCAGTATACGTCTATATCTAATATAGGTAAAGCTAGAAGAAGGACTGGAAGATAGTTCACAGCAACACTGTACTTCTATATCTGATATAGATAAAGCTAGACGACGGATTGGAAGAAAGTTTATAGCAACAGTATGCGTTGATATCTTATATAAATGAAGCTAGATGACGGACTGGAAGAGAGTTCGTAGCAACTGTATTCGTAAATATCTTATATAGATCAAACTAGATGACGGATTGGAAGAGAGTTCGTAGCAACAGCATATGTGTAAAGCTAGATGGCAGAACAGATGAAAGTTCACAGCAACAATATCCGTCTTTATATAATATAGATAAAGCTAGATGACGGACTGGAAGAGATTTCATAGCAACACTATATTTCTGTATCTGAACCAGACATAGACTATCAGCAGTATTGAAGTATTAACATGACATTAATAACATAATACTAATTTGTAATAAATACAACAATGCAACAGCAGTAATACTAGCCGTAACATTAACAACATCATGGATATTGACGGCATCAAGGACATTGACATGGTCGCCGCTTAAAATAAGACATGGAAAGAGTTAATGCAATTAAAGTTTGATTTCCAGAAATCCTTATTTGTAAGTTCCATATATTGTTGTTTCGTTGCTTCATAAATTCTTATATATAAGAAATAAATATAATTGGAAAACCACCATTCGATAAGACCTCACGATATTATGATAGTTGCATTGTTACTAGTTGGTTCCTGTGTCTTAGTTATATCATCATAGTAATTAGTTGAAGCAATGTTTTTTAATGTTAAGTTTTTAAAATGTCGTACAGGTCTTTGAAATGATCCACAAAATCACGGCGGATTGTAAAATGTATATTGGGTATTTTTTCGGACGGATATTTTCAACCAACTCATTGTACCTTCTTGGTCGCGCTGTAAATTAGAAATTCACTTGCGTAGTTTGTTATTCATTATTCAACGTGATGTTTTGCTTTTGGTAAGATAATTAAATCTTAAATTTTGTTTTACACATTCACAAATGATGAAGGAAAAGAAAATGTTTCGGAACCCTTAGGTCTTTGGAATCAGCAGTTATCAAACCAAAATTCTTCATACTTTTGAGCAGAATATTTATTTTATAACACGCAGCCTATTTGGTCAGCACAAGCTATATGGAATTATGAGAATCATAGTAAAATTACTCACAATCAACAAGAGAACATCAGAAATGTTAACTGGGTGTTTCGGCCACCAGACTGTCGCCACAACTATTACGCCGCTGTTCAATTAGCATAAATCAGAATATTATACACTTATTCAAATATATTGATTTTTATGTACTCGTTGCTTCAGAATGGTGTACTGGACCAGCGAACCCAGTTTAACATTCTGAAGCAACGAGTGTTTTAACTCCCTATTCAGTATCGTTAGCTAAGGTACGTATTATTCGTCCACTCTTCGCGACATATGAACAGCTGATTTCAGGAAACATTAGCGTATTGATACACATTTTATATGGGTGACGTAAACCACCTTAGGAACTGTATGTTGTTTTGAAGAAATGACAAAGTGGGTAGATGACGGGTCACAAGTGGATGTTGTCTACTTAGATTTTTAGAAAGCTTTCGATAAAGTGCCACATCAAAGATTTTTACTTAAACTGAAAGCCCATGGTATAGGTAATGATGTAATCAACTGGATAGAAGAGTGGCTTACACACAGAAGACAAAGAGAAATAATAGATGGTGAGATTTCAAACTAGAAATCTGTTTTGAGTGGGGTACCACATGGATCAATATTAGGCCCCTGTTTTATATATATATATATATATATATATATATATATATATATATATATATATATATATATATATATATATATATATATATATATATATATATATATATATATATATAATTTGAAAGATGACATATCTTGCAAAGTACTCAAATTTGCAGATGACACAAAAGTTTTGGGACGTGTAAATGTATACACATAGTACAGGGAAACATGGACGAAGAATATAAAATGGGGGATGCTGTATTAGGTAGAACCACACAACAAAAGGACTTAGGAGTAACATTTAGTGCTGACATGAAAGTTTCAGAGCAATGTGGAATTGCTGCTTCGAAAGGAAATCAAATTCTAGGGCTAATTAGGAGAACTATCATGTATAAGGAGAAACAGCTAATTGTACCCCTGTACAAAGCAATAGTTAGACCACATTTGGAATATCGTATTCAAGCATGGAGAAAGTACATTAGAAAGTACTCTTTCTCACAGAGGGTGATAGATGAATGAAACAAACTGCCAAATTATTGTGTTAATGCTAGTAGTGTGAATATGTTTAAAAATAAAATTGACAGATATTTGATAAGGGCAGGCTACACATAGATGAGAAAATTGTTGGACTCTCGATAAGCCAATGGCTTCCTTGTCCACTTGCCATCTGGAACTTGTTGTTTGGGATGGCAATCTTGTTAAATCTCTTGTTAAATCACCAAAGACAAGCAAGAGTAATGAGACATGGAATTGTGACCCGAAACCTGGTCTGAATAAATATAGGGAATTTGGTCGACGTGGAGCTACAATTCGCCTTAGTCATAACCCCAGAGCTAAACAACATGACGCAGGACAGAGCAAACTGAAAAATCTTGTTAAACTGGTAGGGAAACGTTCAAACCTGCCGCCGGATTATGCAAGTAACTGACTGCACACCCTATCGGTCCTTTGATCAACTTCCGCTTCTGAGCTACCAGGCTGTTTACTCAGTCACATTTGCCTAACATATGTGTTTACCTGTGGCTTTGACATTGACGACTGACCGTCCGTAAGTTGCATGGACCAGAACAGTATAATATTTAGTATTGTATATCTCACCAGAGGTCGTACGATTTGATGGACACCACGTCCAATCACTTCACCATATCGTTTTAAAGATTACCGGGAACTGTCGTGTATGAGTGTGTGTGTGTGTGTGTGTGTGTGTGTGTGTGTGTGTGTGTGTGTGTGTGTGTGTGTGTGTGTGTGTGTGTGTGTGTGTGTGTGTGTGTGTGTGTGTGTGTGTGTGTGTGTGTGTGTGTGTGTGTGTGTGTGTGTGTGTGTGTGTGTGTGTGTGAAGCCAGCCCGAACAGTTTCGTCGTTGGTATACTGTGATCAACGCATTAATTCGTGAGTCACCAACGAATGTGTGGATTAATTGTCAATGCTGAATCTCCACATTAGTAACGTAATGTTTGTTTTCGTACGGCGTAAATGTGGCAAACGAATTAATAGTAATAACTGATAAGAAACACTTTGCCATTATACTCCAACTACAAAGTGTATGCATGCGTGTATGCATGCGTGTATGCATGTATGAATATATGTATGTGTGAACGTATGTATGTATGTACGTACGTACATACGTACGTATGTACCTGCGTACGTACGTACGTATGTATGCATGTACGTACGTACGTACGTATGCATGTATGTATGTGTGTATGTGTGTATGTATGTATGTATGTATGTATGTATGTATGTATGTATGTATATATGTATGTATGTATGTATGTATGTATGTATGCATGTATATAAGCATTGATGCATGTATGTATGGACATAGGTTTGTATGTATGTATGAATGTATATGTGTATGTATGTATGTATGTATGTATATATATATATATATATATATATATATATATATATATATATATATGTATGTATGTATGCATGTACGTACGTATGTATGTATGTACACTATATGCATGTACTCTGATGTTATCGCAAGTCAATGTGGTAATAAACCCGTGTTTCAGCCGACAACAGTATTTGATGCAGCATGAACTATAAAATCTAGAAGTAGATGGATTCGTCTGGTTGTCCTGTCGGTTCTCTTGCCCCTGGAGGTTCTCTTGTTCATCTATTTATTCATTCATCAAGAAGTCTCCAACATTCGAACCTTTTCAGATATTACCCGTGTAGAACCATTCAAACATAATTCTGTATTGGCCACGGCACCTAGAAATACACGTTTGAAAGCCTTTCAATCGCTTCTGTCAGCGGCCGGGCTGCAACCCTCGCAACCCACTGGCAGTCACCAAGAAGAGTTACAATCTGAAGGTATACACGTCGCATCAATGCTAGCACAGGACAGATAATGACGTACTCATTCCTGAACAGGTGACAGTTGACTGCCGTGCACTATGGGACTGACGATCGTTTGTATTCAGAATGAAAACGAGGCGCGCACAATCGAGACGTTCAGAATTGGATCATGCATTGTGAGTAGGACATTCACAACGCCGTGTGCCCGTGAGCTGTGTCCGTGAGCTATGTCCGTGAGCTGTGCCCGTGAGCTATGCCCGCGAGCTGTTTCGCAATCGAGCTCATATATTAACCAGATTAACATTTAAATATAATGTTTATCACTGAACACGTTGTCTCTGTGTTGTAGTGTTCCTTCAATCGTGCCTAAATATGCAGGTTTTCTGCATTTATACCATTATAATATATTCCTTAATTTCGACAGCCAATCACAATGTTTAAAATGTAAATACGTAATGCGCTCTTCTCGAGCACGTTGAGCTATGAACACAACACAACACAACACAATATATTGAACACGTTCTTCTATTTTTTCCAACATGCTAGATGTTTTTAATGAAACTGAAAATTAATTGTATAATGAAGAAACTGAGATACTATTTTCAAAGCCTTGAAACCTAAGACGGTACCGTTTATACCCTTAAAAGAGTCCAATGCATCGATACGAAATATACGTTGGCAAATATGCATTCACGTTAACTTGTGATGATCAAAATGACTGAGATTTTTACCCAGCTTGGCACTTGCGAAGGTCAACCTCGCACGTGCATGACCGATCGATCAACTCCGTCACGTAATATGTGAAGGAATGGTTTGATTATATTATTATTATTATTCATCAAAGCAAACACAACAAAAGGATTACAAAAGAAACAAAGTATTTATTGATAGAGACAAATTAATCATTACGTTGAACGCCTGTGGAAATGGTACAGTTGATAAAGTTGGTTTTCATGGTCATCGTTTTCAGTGTTCCTTATACTCAAATTAGCAATTTCACACAATGTAGCATTTCTGCTATTTTGATTATCAGAATACTATTTTATGTTGCTTTGTTTATTAGCTAAACATCTCAAGTACAAATGAA
Source organism: Lamellibrachia satsuma (assembly GCA_033239005.1). NCBI lineage: Eukaryota > Metazoa > Annelida > Polychaeta > Sabellida > Siboglinidae > Lamellibrachia > Lamellibrachia satsuma. The sequence continues at coordinate 9,196,596 of BSQZ01000018.1, forward strand.
TGCATCGGCCTTTGTTGGAGCCGACCGATATAATGTAATTTCTTTGCCCAAACATGCCCGTGTCCGTACCTACGGTGTGGACGGCGATTTTGCCTATGTCAGTAGAACTGTAAACTCTCCGCTGAAGCTTAGAAGGTGAAAGGGAAACGTAAGAGAGGTAGTGATCCAGCACATCACCGAATAATATACAACAGGCATCAACATAGCAATACATGTTATTTAACAACATGTTTCACGAATAATATATAGCAGACATCAACCTAGCAATACATGTTATTTAACAACATGTTTCACGAGTAATATATAGCAGAATCAACATAGCAATACATGTTATTTAACAACAGGTTTCACGAGTAATATATAGCAGACATCAATATAGCTATACATGTTATTTAACAACAGGTTTCACGAATAACATACCGTTACCATGATATAGTGTATAATGTTATTTCAGAAGAAACATCAATGTTGACCTATACATTGGATAACAAAGTTGTTGCATTCGTCACGCATGACTGACGAATAGACGACATTTATGTCATATCGAAGATGTAGAACAACATTTATAGCAATTAAATTGGAATTTTGCAGAAATTATTACAAACAAGCAACAATAGTGAGGTAACAATCAAATTCCTACTTAAAAGAGACTAGTCAAGTCAGACAAACCCTATATTTTGACTATAATTGCACAGTATAATGAACGTGGGCCTTTTAATTACCATGCTGTCGAACGAGCTATCTAAAAAGTAACTAATTGGACGTTACAGGTTGTCACAACGTCACAAAGAATGTCATGTTATTTTTTATATATTACAATAATAAGCAATTAGTATCGAGCCGTTTAACACAAATAAACAAAAGACACCAACTCTATTCCATTTTACATAACAACAAGTCAAATTTGGCAGCACGTATATTACCTTCCTGTAAGTACATAACGTTTTAACAACCTCGATGTAAATAATGGGTATTGGTCAAGGTAAGGCATCTGGCTGATTAGATGAAGGTTCTGGTAGGTGAGTGTACATGGACGGACATTCTCTGGCATTCTCCACTGCATGTCCAACATTTGGGCAACTAGCACCACCACAGCTTTGTGACAGGCTTTTGAACCAAATTATAAGGGAGAAAACCTTGATAGAGAATCAAATCACCCAGCAATGTGGGTTTAAATAAAGTCCAGAAAGAACAAACGGCATTGTGCGGCGGAGTTGTGGAAGTGGGACCGCAGGCAATGCAATCAATAGTTATGGAAGTGGGACCGCAGGTAATGCTATCAATAGTTATGGAAGTGGGACCGCAGGCAATGCTATCAATAGTTATGGAAGTGGGACCGCAGGCAATGCTATCAATAGTTATGGAAGTGGGACCGCAGGCAATGCTATCAATAGTTATGGAAGTGGGACCGCAGGTAATGCTATCAATAGTTATGGAAGTGGGACCGCAGGCAATGCTATCAATAGTTATGGAATTGGGACCGCAGGTAATGCTATCAATAGTTATGGAATTGGGACCGCAGGCAATGCTATCAATAGTTATGGAAGTGGGACCGCAGGTAATGCTATCAATAGTTATGGAAGTGGGACCGCAGGCAATGCTATCAATAGTTATGGAATTGGGACCGCAGGTAATGCTATCAATAGTTATGGAATTGGGACCGCAGGCAATGCTATCAATAGTTATGGAATTGGGACCGCAGGTAATGCTATCAATAGTTATGGAATTGGGACCGCAGGCAATGCTATCAATAGTTATGGAATTGGGACCGCAGGTAATGCTATCAATAGTTATGGAATTGGCACCGCAGGTAATGCTATCAATAGTTATGGAAGTGGGACCGCAGGTAATGCTATCAATAGTTATGGAAGTGGGACCGCAGGCAATGCTATCAATAGTTATGGAAGTGGGACCGCAGGTAATGCTATCAATAGTTATGGAAGTGGGACCGCAGGCAATGCTATCAATAGTTATGGAAGTGGGACCGCAGGTAATGCTATCAATAGTTATGGAAGTGGGACCGCAGGCAATGCTATTAATAGTTATGGAAGTGGGACCGCAAGTAATGCTATCAATAGTTATGGAAGTGGGACCGCAGGTAATGCTATCAATAGTTATGGAAGTGGGACCGCAGGCAATGCTATCAATAATTATGGAAGTGGGACCGCAGGTAATGCAATCAATAGTGGAAGAACCAACTACGACAACAGCATGCACAACATATGATTCATTTGATCACCTGTTATTTCTGGATATTTGTCAAATGCTGGGTTTCTGCCTGTCATAGGAGGGTTTGCCCACATGTTCAATTCACACCGGGAAGGCTGTCGATCCAGGAGGGTTTCACATTACAGCCCATTCGGAGGCATTATATTTGACAACGAGACAATGGATGTGTCGTTAAGGTAGACACATCACAAGGTCAAAGGATCTTATATCTAACATCAGATAACACATTGGACTGATGCACTGGTGGGACAGTATTGATACATTGACACTTCCAGTGAATTAAAACAAATTTTGTTGAACTTTTGAAAGTGAAACAACTATGCTTCCATAACAATGCTTCTTTCCACATCTTTCGATGACCATTCATGTTTTTGTTCATAGTCAACAATATATAATATGATGCCATATATGATTTGTACATGTATGTCATCTTATGATGCATCATGTAATAAACTTTTTCAATTTGCTACTTACGCAAGCATGAACACTAGCACAATACATGAACACAGTCACAATGCGTGCCAAATTTCTTCAAAATCAGAGAAATCACGAATATGACCAGTTGGTAAATTTCGTATAGAATGATATTAGGAAAAAACCTCCCAAAGTAACAAGAAAATGGGATGGGCTGACATTCCGCTAGGAGACATGACTGGCCGAAGATAAACAATCCTAGAATAGTGGTGAAGATGCCTTCAAACAGAAGTGTGCCAATGTACACAAGATAACATAAATAAATAAATCACAACAATGGCAAACACCACACTGGGCACTGCACCAAAAACACATTTAGTATTAAACAATAGCGTTGGTCGGAGATAAACATTGAGCAACCATACAAGTGCCATATGGAACCGCTCCACATCAACTCAGCCAACACGACACAACTGGCACACGTAAATGAACAGTAGCCTTGTCTTCTTACGAAGAATGACGACTGGTACCGCGGCCGTGACGGCGTACGTAAAGAGGGACACCGCAGAAATGCCAGAGCCTGGTGGAAAAGAGTATACGCAGTAACGACGAGAAAACACGGGACGTTCCGTGAATTTGGTCGCTGCCAGGGCGGCGCCGACGATCCAGTTGAAGACAATGATGCCGTAGCAGCGGTTGCGTGTGAAGAGCTGCTCGTAGCGAAATGGCTTCAGTAGGGCGATCATCTTGCACACGGTCAACCAACACAGACTATGTAATGAGTTGAAACTGAACCACCACAGGAAGAACATGTGAAAGTCTGGAAGGATAGTCATATACTTCACACTCGGACTGGCATCGGAACATACAGCAGCACTGATGGGCATCACCGTGCAGCCGGCAGCGAGTTCCGACAATGAGAGCGAAAACATGAACAGCGTCGTGCGGTCTTCGCGCAGTTCCGAATTGCGTGCGATCACAGCGACAACGAGACAGTTTGTGATTATATTCAGTATGATCACAGTACTGATGATCGCCGTTTTGACATCATTGTTTATATACGTTTCCATGACGAAAGTGTTGTTTACATTGTAGGCTACCAACAAAACGTCAACATATTATTGAAATTTAACAATCACGTGAAAACTGTAACATTCAACATTTGGGAAATGTATTTTGGACATTATGTTTACATCGTGTCGCAAGTTAAAAATAAAATCCTAGTGGTGCAATCCACGATAACTCTATACGTCGATGTAAATGTTGACAGACAAGAATGCCGACTGTTTGTATTGTTCTTGTCTACTAACTTCGAGAGATTGTTCACCACGTTATCGTTGTCGATGGGTACAAAACGTTGACTCAACATGCAAACGTGCTAATAATTTACCTCTTTCTCAGACAATGAATTTGAAAAGCGTCAGTTTTCAAGATAAAGTCCTACTGGTACAATCCACGAAAGCTCTATACATCGATGTATATGTTGTCTCCCTAACAACAATGCAGACGTTTTGTGTTGTTCTTGACGACCAAATTTGAGGGATTATTCACCACTTAGTCATTGTCGACGGTTGGAAACGTTTACGCAGCATGCATAAGTGTTAGCAATTTACATCTTTCTCAGACTGTGAAGTTGAAAAGCGTTGACCACGTGTAGAACGGAACAACGGCTATCTCAATGTAGACAAGTACTTATCAACCACACTGACACTAAGCGGAAGTTTTGACGATGGCACAGAAATACACTTCGCGTTGCGTTGTGCACTTTCCTCTTGATAGTTTCCACTTGAATAGCTGTTATGCAGTCAATTATACCCCGTGTGTCCTGTTAGGTGACGATATAGTTGACCAACTGTATTCGAGCTGCGCACAAAGCCCACAATGATTTCTCGTGACATCGAGCACGGAATATATATATATATATATATCGTGGCGGTCAATGGGATGGGCTCGGATCAATAATCATATGCATGATCCCATTCATTACTTATCATTGGTGAACAGTTATTCAATATCCGTTATAATAACGATTACACTGAAATCTAACAATGTTGCTTTACTGGAAGTCGCAACAGTCTAAAATAAAACTACAATTAAAATTGCTGAGGAAATGAGCCATATCGAAATGGAAAATAAAATACCTTTTCCTTTTGATGTATTCCTTTTGCTGGTTACATTTAACCACATGTGTGACAACGCGTCCAGCAGTAGTTGGATGACATGCTAAAGATAACGTTTCTGTGCATCTGTAACATTTAATAGACATACTGTCTAATGCAAATAATTTTGGTATGTTATCCAAAATATCAACCCTTAACAACTAATGCAAATATTATGCCAACGTACCGTGAGCGTCTATGTATAAATTACATTTCTGATAGTAAATTCATATTGTTGTGGCTGCAAAAACAATAACAATAACAAAAACAACAACAACAACAACAATATTTAAAAATTATTATTTATTAAGTTACGAATGACGTCTACTAGAATGTGGAATGACAACCCTAAAAGTCAGGAGAGTAAGAGGATACAAAACAAAAATTGTTTTATATTGAATGGTTATGAAGATATTGATATAAATTAATTTCTCCATTGAGACAGCTTTACTAAGGGTCAGTCCAGAATGACGTCGCAGAAGCTCTTGATCGGAAACATGTAGTGGTATTGGTCATGTTAGGTCTGTCAAGTGCATTTCACGTCATCGATCATAACATAATTCTCACTCGTTTTCGACATTCATTTGGTGTTACTATTGAAACACTGTATTGGATGCGGACATACATCAGCGGTAGAACACAACCCGTGTCAGTCAGAAATGGAACGTCGTCTGACACATATCTACATTGCGGCGTCAAACAATGATCGGTGCTGGGCCCGAAACTTTACTGCACGTACACAAAGACAATTGGTGACACAGTGAAGAAGCATAAGTTTAACTACCACTGTTATACAGACGACACATAAATATTTCTCCATCAAGCCTGACGAGAACTGTGGCGATGTATCGGCGGCCATCGAAGCGTGTGTGGCGGATGTCGGTGCGTGGATGAGCAGGAATATGCTACAACTGAGAGAAAACGTGAACTTATTGTATTCTCATCCAAGCACCAACTACACAAGATGAACAACGTGTCCCTCACGACCGGAGGCAGACATGTCAACGCGGTACCATTTGGAAGAAATGTCGGTGTTATACTGGACAGCGGGCTGACCATGGAGAGACAGGTGAACGCGGTACCATTTGGAAGAAATGTCGGTGTTATACTGGACAGCGGGCTGACCATGGAGAGACGGGTGAACGCAATGTCGAAATCATGTTTCTATCATGTTCGAAACATTGGTCAAGTCAGGCAATACATTACTGACGTGTCTTTTTTAATTAGCCTATTTGTAGCAATTTAAATATGTAACTTTTCCCTGTTTTTAATGACCGATATGTTAAAATGTTTTTTATTCAGGTGCTATGTAAATTCATACTATTATTATTATTATTATTATTATTATTATTATTATTATTGTTATTGTTATTGTTAATGTTATTATTATTATTATTGTTATTATTATTATTGTTATTATTATTATTATTATTATTATTATTGCTATTGTTATTATTATTATTATTTTTATTATTATTATAGGTATTTTCTTCAAACTTAAAGACGGTATGGGAGCTTGACCTCAAAGGAGCGCCACCTGGAGCCTGGTGCTGTGGACGACACCCTTGTCATACCTCGCTTAAATATGTGTACAAAACATTTATATTCTGGGAGGGGGTAAACTGTTATCCTAGTTAGGCATTTAAATGTTATTGTTCCATTTCACTTGCTCGTTGGTTATATCGTGCTAAAGCAGCAGGAATAGTTGTTTACTTAGTATCAATATTTTATTCGTGAAAGTTCAAATTCGGTACCCTTGGCTCTATTGCGTGAAGCTCGGCTATCGTGAGTGCCCAGAGCAATGACACGGGTCGCGTCAGATTGAGCAACAGGAGAAGTCAGCGCTGCAGGGGGACTACGTGGTTACCACCTGAACCTGTATCACCTGAACCAGATGGCTCCAAGCACTTGTTGCTAGCACGTCATGTAAATATATCGGAAGAGCTCCGACTATTCCATCACATTCTATCGTTGGAATCAATGTAATCAACGTGGGTTGTCTCCAGCAGTGCCGGATTAACAATGTGGGTGGGGGTGGGGGGTGGGGGGTGGGGGTGGGGGGTGGGGGGTGGGGGGTGGGGGGTGGGGTGGGGGTGGGGTGAGTGGGGTGGGGGGCTGGTACACACTGTTTGTGTGGGACCCTTACCGTGTTCGTGAAAGCTGGCGATCGAGACTCGTGGTATTGACTGTGGGTGTAACCCCATACCTCGTCGTTTATTCAACTGTGCTTGAGCAAAGGTATTTAAAGATTGTTGTTGACGACGGCATGAACATAGATACAAGAAACTACAGCGTATGTTGACAAAAAAGAAAACACAACGAATAGGACAAGCAAAGAGAGATGTGATCGTGTGAATAGTCAAATCTAATTGTACATCTGTTGAACTTTCTAAACACTTATGAACTATTCGCACGTTTCGGCAGCACTGAACTTGACTGAAGTCCGATAAAATATTCTCAAGATTAATCCGGAACATTATGTCCCATTCCGTTCCGAAAACATCCCCCGGCACTACAGTTAGTAATCATCGAAGTCATATATTGACAACGACACAAGCTAGCTTGGAAATCGAGTGAGGCCGGATCTATATATATATATATATATATATATATATATATATATATATATATATATATATATATATATATATATATATATATATATATATATATATATATATATATATATATATATATAGATCCGGCCTCACTCGATTTCCAAGCTAGCTTGTGTCGTTGTGAGACCTGCCAGACTGTTGGAATGCTGTGGAGGAAAACGATCTCTCAAAATAAAAAAATATATGCATGCCCATACCAACCACCTGACAAGTACGAAGAGTACTATAACTATTTAGGTCAACGTTGCTTCAATTGTAGATGAAGAAGACACCAGGAAGAGTATTATGACTAGTGGTTTTAATGTTGCTGTAAATACCCTTTTGAAGCAGAGCTGCTCGATATGTGTGACAATATTGGTCAGATTGTGAAATAATTTTGGCGTACTTATGTGAGTGATGCACATAACTCTACTTATTTGGTAAATCATTTTATTTATCCGCATAAAATCCATTCAATGGTCACAGACGAACGCATTATGGATAAACATCCTAGAGTTCAGAACATCTCCCGGCATGACTCGTTAGATCTACCCACTGCAGACAAACAGGACAGTGTATCAACTGAGAAACAAGGTGATAAATTGTTTCCGATTGTTAAATGGTTTAAAGACCAAGATAATAATAGCAAGGAATATGGAAACAGTAATGTTGTACACATGTACAAACTACACATCACAGAGACATTTAAAATTAGCCAATCACTAATTGTTCAGACAAACTGCATAGAAGTGACATTGACAAACAGTTTGATGATATATGTGTTGCACCTCGGGAATCTAGTCTAGAAACGAATAATACATGTGGAAATAAAGTTGTTACGACAATATTGTACAATATTGTAAAAGATGCACAGTGAGGCCAGAAATTGTTAATTTGTGTGCACAATATGGGAAAATCTGTTGACACTAGCTGTTTAGAATCTGAGTTTGATATGTAGGTACACGTCCTCGGATGCCAACACACATACACGCTTATTAGATAGGGGTTACATAATTTTGTTCTCGCATTATACGTTAGTAAGTCACTCGAAAATCATGTGTTTCCTCCTACAATCACATTACAACGTCACAAAGAAAAATACAACCGTAACATATGTACGACCTTTCTTTGCATCCATTGCCATCTGCCGCGCTTGAGACATTCGTCTATACGGCGTGCGACATATGCACGAACACGTAGGAACAGGAATGAATTATTGGAAAAAAGCGGCATTCCTGCAACTTCTTTAAATCGTATTAGGATCCCAATAATGTTGTGCAAATTAGTGTGTTCTGGTTGATGACAGACTTCGGGTGAGTATTTGTGTCGAGCAAGCATATAGTTCTAAACTATTGAACGTAAACACAACAAGTATCTCCACTACAAAGTACTTTACATGACCAAATAGTTCACTAACAAACCAAATGTAATGTGTGCATACAATTACTATTCAGGCCGAACTCGGAAGGTGTGGCCATATTGTTGGAATGCCAGAATCGTCTGACAATTAAATGGTTGCTAGTGACACATGCTCGCACCAATCGCAGACGAATCGCTACAAAGACACTGAAAGCAACTGTCAAGAGAAATGTGACATCAGTACTGCATATTGGATGGAGATGGACGATCTGCTCTGCATGGCGTGGTCTAATTAATAAATTAACTAAGTGGTTAGATGAGGGATCACCAGTAGATATTATCTCCTTAGATTTCCAGAAACCTTTCGATAAAGTATCGCATTAGAGATTGTTGCGTAAGCTAAAAGTCCGTGGAATATCAACGACATAGAAGACGACATAACAAGCAAGTAAAATCTGCAGGTGACACGAAAGTGATTATATAAGGTAAACATGAAGGATATAGGCAAAATGTACAAAACGATCTGGACAAACTAGCCAAAGAAATGTAAAATTTAATATGTGAGATACTGTTTTACTTCTAGCTACAACCATGAAAAGAAAAAGAATGAGGATTAATAATTAGTGCTGACTTGAAAATTTCAGAGCTAAAGGTATAATGAAAAAGCGAACGATACCCCAGAGTGTGTAACACAATACTGATGCCGGATGACATTCGTTCATTCTACGCTTGATCAACGTCTTTCAACTTCACAAACTGCGAAAGAAGCAATTATTATTAACATGTTTGCAAATTGCGTAAACGTTTTCTACTGTAGACAACGATAAAGTGGTGAACAATTCCTCGAAATTAGTCGATAAGAGCAAGTTGTGGACGTCAGCGTTGTTGTCTTGGAGAAAACACATACAGTGACCTACAGAGTTGATTGGACCACCAGAAATGTCTTCTGAACACTGACTTTCGACATTAAATTAAGTAAACGTTTGTTTTTACGTGCTCGTTATATTTCAATATCATTTTGACGTTTTATTGGTAGCCAAAAAAGTTTTCCCAAATGCAGAATATTACAGTTGTCAAGTGACTGTTAAATTTCAGTGCTATTTCTCGTTGTCGCTGTGATCGCACGCAATTCGGAACTGCGCGAAGACCGCACGACGCTGTTCATGTTTTCGCTCTCCGTGTCGGACCTCGCTGCCGGGTGCACGGTGATGCCCATCAGTGCTGCTGTATGTTCCAGTGCCAGTCCGAGTGTGAAGTATATGACTATCCTTCCAGACCTTCACATGTTCTTCCTGTGGTGGTTCAGTTTCAACTCCTTACAGAGTCTGTGTTGGTTGACCGTGTGCAAGATGATCGCCGTACTGAAGCCATTTCGCTACGAGCAGCTCTTTACACGCAACAGCTGCTACGTCCACAACATGACATGACAACTATGACGTCCACAACAACGTCATCGTCTTCAACTGGGTCGTCGGTGCCGCTTTAGCAGCAACCAAGTTCATGGTACGTCCCGTGTTTGCTCATCGTCAGAGCGTACAAAAATTGTTCCTCTGTACGTACGCCGTCACGGTCGTTGTCCCTCTTTACGTACGCCGTCATGGCCGCGGCACCGATCGCCGTTCTTCTCTACGCCACGACGAGAATTTATCGTCATCGTGCGCACGCACACAAGAATCTTGGCCCAAGTGCACGTCATCGCAGGTATCGGGAGCGCCGGCCTAGTGACACTGCAGGCGATTCGCTCTGCCAAAAACGTACTGATCATCAGATTCTTTTCCGTTTCAATGATACTCACCATTCCACTGATCGTGTTTGCATTGATGCGACACACGGGACACGGAAAGACAATGACACGATATTTAAAATTTGTCGCTATCTGGTTGTTCAGCTGCAACACTTTCATGAATAGTTCCCTGTACATTGTCCTCCATCGTTCACTGCGTAAGAAGACAAGGCTACTGTTCATTTACGTGTGCTAGTTGTGTCGTGATGGTTGAGTTGATGTGGAGCGGTTCCATATGGCACTTGTATGGTTGCTCAATGTTTATCTCCGACCAACGCTATTGTTTAATGCTAAATGTGTTAATGTTACAATGCCAAGTGTGGTGTTTGCATTACTAGTGATTTATTTATTTATATATTCACTTTCTACGTTGTCTCCTAGCGGGGCTTACCGTCAATCTCATTTTCTTCGTTTTGATATCCGTAATTATATATTGTTTTATATAGTAAACTGAATTGAATTTGAATTGAATTTATTCAACATAAACATATATACAAGGTGTAGCAATACGTAAGATATCTCTATTGAACAAAAACGCATCAATCGGGATGCTGTGAATATATAAAATCTAAACAATCATTTTACAAATATGTTGAAAGGTAATGCATGAAGTTATAAAAAACTTATATTTTGCATTCCCTATTAATAATTTACAATCTTATTTCTTAAATAAATAATCACAATTGACTAGTTTTAAGCTTAGCAACATTTACTTATAAGTTGCTAATTATACTGGTTATTAGAGTATACATAGGCATACATCAACCAATAAGTAATACAATGTACAAATATACAAATACATAAGAAACACTAAATTGATGATTAATAATAATCCAACTGTTCATATCTTTGTAGGAGCAATCTTTTATAATGACTTTTAAACTGATAAACCGTTCTGCATGTCTGCAGGTCTGGATGTAATTGATTCCATAACTTAAGACCCTTAATACTAATACAAGCAGCTTTTTGTGACGTTCTACTATATTTTATTTTGTAATTGTTGTTTTTGTTGCGAGTATTGTGATTGTGACTATCACACATTCTCTTAAAGTAACACAATAGACGATCTGGAAGCAAATTGTTGTGAGCCTTAAACATGAACACCATGTTGTTGTAGTCTATCATATCATACACACACAGAGTTTTAAAGTAGAGAAAGATTGGTCTTGTGTGTGACAAGTACCCTTCATGTTTACATATTCGTATAGCCTTTTTCTGTGGCATTTTCTGTGTATTCCGCTTTTATAAGTATTTCCCCAAGCTTCACAACAATAGTTCAGATACGGCATGATAAGAGTGCAGTACAAGGAATATAATGCATGACTATTCAACAGATGCTTAACTCTATTCATGACAGACACATTCTTAGCAATTTTATTCAAATCCAATTGGTGGTCAATGAGCACACCAAGGAATCTTGTAACATATACTCTTTCAATATTAGTACCATTTATGCTAACTGTCAGAGTATTGTTTACCTTTTTCCTACTTAATACCATAAAAATTTTTTTTGAAACATTTAAAGACAGTTTATTTGCATTAAACCATGTACTTAACTTAGCCAATTCTGTAGATACAGTTTTGCATATTTCTGCTATATCATCACCTGTGTACAAGAAATTTGTGTCATCAGCAAATATACATTTCAACAAAGGTGATACTTTACACATGTCATTAATATACAGGATAAATAAAATTGGTCCTAATATAGAACCTTGTGGTACACAACATGCTATATTTAGGCAAGTTGAATTTGTGCCATTAATAGAGACATACCGTCTTCTGTTGTTTAGATAGCTATGTATCCAACTATATGATAGACCTCTAATGCCATAATTTTCTATTTTTTTAGCAGTATGTTGTGGTCAACTGTATCAAATGCCTTTTTTAAATCCATAGCTGTTGTCATTTCTTCCACAAGTTCTAATATCGCCATTGATGTTGAGTGGTTTTTTCTAAATCCAAATTGGCCATTATACAGTATTTGCTTAACATTCACAAAAGACATTAATCTATTATGAAATATCTGTTCTAGTATTTTTGAAAACGGAGGTAATATTGATACTGGCCTGTAGTTTGAGAAGTCTTGTGCATCACCAGTTTTTAATATAGGAATAACACGAGCAATTTTCGTGCTATCCGGAAAGACTCCTTTTTGTAGCGAATTGTTGAATATGTGTTTTAGAGGCTTTAGAATATATGGTATTACCAACTTAACTAGGCACATATCAATATCATTATGACCTTTTGAATTTTAGCATTATTTACTAGTGTTAATATCTCACCATCAGTGACAGGGTTAAGAAATAATGTCTCCTCTACCTTTTTATTCAGGTAATGTGTAAAATTTGTGTTGCATTTAGGAATATTCCTGGCTAGTGCAGGACCTATATTTGAAAAGAATTTATTAAAACCATCCTCATTGCCAGTGACTTTATTTGTATTGTCTTTAAACTGGGTAGGATATTCCGATCTTCTTTGCTTTGTGAAACTCCGCTTTTACTTGTTGACTCTTATCAGTGACCATTGTCCGTACTGTGTCTATGAACGTTTTCTCTACTTTCCTATTTGTGGTCCGGGTTTACTCTCCGTATTATAAAAGTGGTTTGATGCGTTGGTTAATAACAAGTGTCCTGGGTGAGACGGGAAGATCTTCGTCTCTGAACATGTGGCTTAGTCTTTTAAATTCAACCCAAACTAGTTGCATTCTTGTAGTGACTTCCTCGGTGGTTTCATTGTTGAGGGATATCTTCTTCAATCAATCAATAAAATTTAATCGTCAAATTTATAAGACGTTGTTCATGGCGCCGTTCAAAATAGGTTTTTTAATGTATTTAACTATGCTTTAAAAACATCTTCTGAAAGCTCTGTTAATGTCAGATGTTGTGGCAACAGGTTCCATAATGTCGGGGCTGCAATGATGAAGGATCGGTCTCCTCAAATCCTTTAGCTCGCGGCACACAAAAGTAGTTATAGTGTGCTAAAGAAACCTCAAAAGAGCCGCACAGTAAAGAGCACCCCAGTAACTTCCGGTATAGAGGCTTCTGGGTAGCCCCCAGCGCCCCCTAGCGGTGACCTACATCCACCACGAGCGCCCCCTAGCGACTGGAGATAACCCTAACGGTCATAACCCCAACATGTTGACATGATTCCGACCTGTTGATCTCATGTGTGGTGACCCTTGACCTCAGTAGTGACCGCTACCCTAACGTAGTGACCGCTACCCTATGTGAGCGCTACCCCGATCCTTGAGGAGTAATTTTATTCCAAGACATATAATCCGTGGTTCGATGTAGTCCGCGATACCCTAACCATTGGTTCGTTGTGCCCCGCGTTACCCTGTTGCTAACAGACACAACACCTCATTGAATGAAATCATCAAGAAACTTTAATATTTAATAACGATACATCATATTAAAGCACATAAAATCATATAAATATAGTAATATAATTATTTAAAAATAGTTATATATCAAATCATATAAATATAGTAATATCATTATTTAAAAAAATAGCCATATATATCAAATCATATATATATATATATCAAATCATATTAAAGCACATAAAATCATATAAATATAGTAATATCATTATTTAAAAAATAACCATATATATCAAATCATATTAAAACACATAAAATCATATTAATTATTTAGAAAAATAGCCATATATTTAATCATATTAAAGCATATAAATATCGTTCGTTATTTCATTTAAAAATAGCCATATATAAAGCATATAAAGTCATATAAATATCTTTCATTAGTTCATTTAAAAATAGCCATGTTAAAGCATATAAAGTCATATATTGAAACATAGTGTTCATCTTGTTTTCCATTTCAACACAAGTTCAGTGGTGGCAGTGATTTTCCTCTTCTGTCAATAAGTTTTGTAGGTCGTTGTACTGGGTGTTTTACTACATTGCTGCACTCCCTACACGCCTTTTCCATTTCTATCACGGAACGTGGTATTGCTATTTTCCCTTTATCGTTAAACCCCCACAGCATTTCCATTTCTATCTGAGAACGTGATTTAAATAGTTTCATTTCTTGCATGACAGCCGGCCACAGGGCTCTGTGTTTTACCAACGCGGCGTAAACGTTAGCAGGTTGCTGTCTCTGTTGACCCATAGCATTGCAGCCCATGGCAATTTCCATGGTAACCCGCTCTATTGGCCGCACCATTCCTAACTCTACCATAACAGCAGACCATAATTTTCTGTGGTCTAGAAATGCAGCGTAGTCATCGCACTCGTTGTCCCAACTCTCGGACTGATAACCATCGTCGACGATGTCGTCGTTGACTACGAGCGGCGTACGATCACGTAACTCTTTCATTACGAACGCCCAGTGGATTCTATGGAAGCTGAAAAACCAGAGTGAAAGACACATTGAGCCATTGGTAAAGGACTGTGTTAAAAGCATCGTATATACATTAAATAGCACATGCACATCTGTTAATAATAAACTATGAGTAGACCTGCTGTGAGCGGTGTACTTTGGATCCACCACGGCGTATGTAATGCTACACCGACAGCAGTAGAAGCGCGTAGAAACTAGGTCGTCGAAAACTGATAAGACTGACACGGCGACCTCGCTCGGCCGACGCGGCGCGCGTGCTATTTATAATCAGACTACCAGCCGCTTAGCAAGAGGCATTGTAACTAGGTCACAGACGCATAAAAGATGTCTCTTAAAGTTAAACTGTGTGTGTTATGTAGACACTTTTAAAACCTTTTAAAAACACAGGAGTACGTATCACCAAACAACCACGGACAATATGTACTTACGATCGATACAGTATCAGGCTCAACGCAACGCCAATCTCGATATAGGCTTGCATCAAGTCGGAAAACAAAGCGACACTAGACAGCATCGTGATGACGTCAGAGGCAACGACAGCGGCAGCAGCAGCAGAACGACGGTTGCAGAATGGCGGTAAGTGTATAAAGAAATACCTTGTCTGAGGACGGCTTTATATAGGAAACGCTAAACAATGCAGACAGCTGACATAAGCTGCTATAACACAATAACAAATCCATCAAAGTCAGAAAGTTATGTTAGAAAACACCCATAATAAAATTATTATTAAACTGGAATGCTAATAATCAACTCCCAAATCCGCTAGAACAATAAGTCATCCTTCACAACGAAAAACATGTTCGATAAGTCTGTCACAGAAGTGTCAGAGAATCGATGCTGAAAGCAAAATCTCATTTATCACGTGTAAAAACAAAGTCAACCAGTTCTCAACCAACGTTGTATCGATTCCAGACATTCTGCACGAAACAGTAAACAACTCCTCCTCGATAAGCTTGTCAACTAACTAACGCTGAATCCGAAAACTCATTTATCACGCATAAAAACACCATGTACTTATGGAAGTTATTGCTGCATGGAAACTGGTGGACATTAATGCATATGCATTAATTTATATATGCATGCATTAATTTTATATGCATGCATTAATTTATGCATGCATTTTATGTATATAAATACAGTGCATGTAACATTAAACAGCATAAAATCAGAATGACTCCTCCTGCTATATACTTCCGTGGAGAAACCTCGTTTCTATCCAATTTCTACGCATGTAGGATACATGCATGGGGTCATGTTTTTAACACAGTTGAAGCTGCATACCAGTACAGGAAATGCATCTTTTATGGAGATGTCGACACGGCGCAGAAAATGCTTGCCACAAGAACCGGACTACAGGCGAAATATCTAAGCAAGACCATCCGAGAGAAACAGGAGTTACGCGCGCAGTGGAACAAACAGAGACGATATGTAATGAGAGCGTTAGTTGCTATTAAATTTCGCGACACGACATTACGCAAACTATTATTAGAAACATATCCAGCGCCGTTAATGGAAAATGTGAGAAGTAGGGAGGGATACTGGAGCATGTTCACTTACACTGGACAGCGTGGACAGAACGTGTTGGGCCAGATACTCGTGAATTGCCGCGAGTTCATTCGAAAAAAACAGGCGCCATAAAGTCTGGCGCGCACAGTGATAGGAATGCGCGGTGATTGCGCAATACATACCAGAGGGCCAGCTGGTAAATATAAAACAGACGCGCCATGCAACCGGCCCGCTATATAAGGGACCCGTAGCTGCAACTGTCATAACACGATTCTCGCAGCGATTCACTCACTCGACAGTCTCTCTCTCACTCTACCGAAGCAAGATGGCCGCCGCCGCACAACAGCAGCTCTTCGATGACGAGCACATGATGAACCTGACGCGTTTGCAGTCGGAGGTAAGCGATGGAACATACAAGTTTCCAACACCGTTAACCATAGTGTCTACCGCACGGCAGGAGAGATATGTAGTATATCTGGCATGCTCAGAGTGTTCTGTAGGAGTCCAGCGTAGTACCAGTAAGGGCTACTATTGTTCGACACACAAATGGCAGCGGTCTCCGACGTATAGATTCAACCTGCGTGTCCTCCTGAGGGACAGCATAGGCAGTGAATGTTGGGCTAGCGTATTTGATACGCTGGCAGTTAAAATCCTTGGCTTCACCGCGAACGAGTACGTTGCAATGAAGTCAGAAGACGAACGGGTGGCTGCCCTGTCTGTGTTGAGGGGGGTCCGTGTCAGAGCGACCATTAAAAAGCGTGTCAACAAGGAGTACGTAAACTACATTGCGTCAGAGTTGGAAATTCTTGACGAGGCATTCTCTTTGTAGGAGGAAGACAAAGAGAATGCCATCGCCACCAGCTCTGACAACAGCAATGAAAAGATACGGGACTTGGAAAATACCATGAATAAAAAGGTACAGCAGTGGTTAGACTCGTATGAACAACGTAATCTGTTACCATCCACACCATCCATCACTTCCTCTACCGAACCGACTCTGTGTATAACAGACGAGGAAAATAAAGATGCGGTTATTAGCGTAAGCAGCGAAACAGCTATGACCATAAGCAGCAGCAGCGGCAGCAGCGGCAGCAGCAGCAGCAGCAGTGGTGGTGGCAACGATATGCAGGCGACAGCAATGAACATAGACAGAATACGAAATCGTACAGAAGCCATGATGAACCAGAACACCTTCAACACATTGATAGACGCAGCTTGTGTTCGTTATGCATGTAACGAGATTGAGCGTATATTAGATTTATCGGAAGGTGAATATTACGTACCGTCTTCCGGTCTGATCAATCACGTCATGCGCTGGGTTGTCATAGCGATGGAGGAGAGGGTTGGTAAAAGACAATGGTGTGTCGATATGGCAGACACGATCAGAGCGGCCATAGCCAGTCTATATGCAGGTAAGAACGAAGTTCCTGACATTGATTAAACAGGTGTGTCTTTTGTTGTCCCGTCTATAGATCCATAACGGTCTACGCCAATTGCGCGAGGCGTACGAAAAAGCAGATGACGCCGACGACGATGACAAGATAGCGCCACCACCGCAACAGCAGCGACGAAAACGAAAATTGCCGCCGTTGGCTGCGAATGACTTGCGGTTGATGCTCGACAGAAAACGTCGATTTGCAGCACCAACCGCAGCAGCAGCGGCGGCAGCGCCAGCAGCAGCAGCGTCAGCAGCAGCGCCAGCAGCAGCAACGGCGGTGACAGCGCCAACCGCACCGATGTCACCGCCACCCCCACCGTCGTCGTCGTCGTGTCTACAAAGCACCTTCGCATTCACACCAGCGTCGCCACCATCGTCACCGTCGCCATCATCGTCGTCGTCGACGTCATCGTTTGAAACACTGAACAAGACATTGATAACACCGCCATCCTCCGACATGAAGCAGCAGCAGCCATGCACCTGCGACCGCTGCTGCAACGAAACAATTATATTAGAATCTACGCCAAGCAATCCGAACATTTTAAATCCATCTATAGCAAATACCATGATCACAGAAGCAATCACGCATCTCATCATGCATAAATCATATCACACACCTCTGACAGTAGCCGAAGCTACTGTCAATGTATGTGCAGAGGGATGCACTCGGCTACTGTCAGAGGAGATGCAAGCATACTTAATACACGAAGTGGCGTGTTTCAATCCTTGGATGTTGTAAACAAAGGATTGAAACACGCCACACACACACACACACACACACACACACACACACACACACACACACACACACACACACACACACACACACACACACACACACACACACACACACACACACACACACAGTAATTGTTTAGTGTCTTTAGTAATTGTTAATGAATTTATAGTAATTGCTTAGTGTCTTTAGTAATTGTTAATGAATTTAATCTTATGTATTTAGTTGTTATATATATCATTAGTGTCACACAGAGTAATTGATTTGAATTTTATGTATTTATTTTTTTATATATCATTAGTGTCTTTAGTAATTGTTATTGACTTTAATCTATGTAGTTGTTATATATCATTAGTGTTTTTATATTGACTTTAATCTTATGTATTTTTTTATATATCATTAGTGTCTTTAGTAATTGTTATTGACTTTAATCTATGTAGTTGTTATATATCATTAGTGTCTATGAAATACATATAGTAATCTTTATGCATGAAGAGATCGACTTCTCTATATACAATTATTCACACACGTGACCTCTGTCGTGGTGTAAAAACCCACAAGTCAGCCATTATTCACACACATGACCTCTGTCGTGGTGTAAAAACCCACAAGTCAGCCATTATTCACACACACGTGACCTCTGTCGTGGTGTAAAAACCCACACGTCAGCCATTATTCACACGTGACCTCTGTTGTGGTGTAAAAACCCACAAGTCAGTCATCATCATCAACTTATATATAGAGAAGCCTATCTTTTCATATCAGTATATATATTTCATAGACAATGTATTCTATTGAATAAAATAGTCAAAATGGAATGGAACGTGTTGTACCTTCATTATTCGCACGACTGACACCCCTCTTCACGAAAGGGAAACCCGTAGTCGATTATGATGGACATAGTGGACAATACTAAGTGTCCAAGTTAGGAACGCCCCTTTTTAGTAATTGACCAATAGGAATCAAGCTAGGAACGTCTCTCATTTGTGATTGGACAATAGTAGCCATGTTAATTAGTAATTGACCAATAGGAACGTCTCTTATTAATGATTGACATGTTATCCACCTCGCACGCACTATATAGATGTACTGAGAGTCCATTCCCTCTCAGTTGTAGATGCAGCCATGGAAAAACACCAGTGTCGTCACTGCGAGGTCGCCTTCGACACGTGCGCAGAACTACAACGTCACGTGCAGAGTACTCACTCGACGCCATCATGCGACTTACATTCATACTCGATGGCACCGCCTATGGTGGCGCCACGCAGCGACTATGCAAAGAGAGCGAAATACGCATGCGAGAAATGCGGCGCCACCTTCGGGAGATATAACAACCTACAGCGTCACGTAAGGTCGGTATGTAGACATAGTAGTAGTAGTAGAAGTAATAGAAGTAGTAGAAGCATCGTCTACGCGTGTAAGAAATGCGGACGGAAGTTCGAAAGACGTAACGATCTGACCAAACACGCACGAACCGCGTGTGCCGACGTCACCGAGCCACCAGCACCAAAGAGATCAACAAGAGAAGACACTATCCCATCCCACAACCATCCACTCGTTACCGAGGAAGATCCGTTAGACCCACCTGATCGACTTCCCTTCGCCGATACTCTGTCGACGGAGTTGCTAGATGTCGTTCGTGCGCACTGGTCTGCTATACGGACCCACGTGTTCAGAGGTCCACTTCAATGCAGGTACGATTACAGATTAATCACGCTAGACACGACCGACTTGGAACCGTCTTTGAAGATCATGTTCCAGGAACAGACCAATGCGTTCAAGATTAACCTCAGTTACGGGTTCATTCTGAGAAACAAGAACACGGGTCAATACAAGTACAATCATACCTCTTGTAATTGCTGTGGACGCTACCTGGACGAACCCAGTCTCGTCGCCAACAGCAAGGACTTTGATAAATTTCTCGAACGCATCCGAGAACCCGACCTCTTGCAATGGGCCATCAATCAAAGACCGGATTCTGCGTGGGTATGCGAACTCGTGACGAATGTCACTTTTTTCGTTAATCGCATCATCGATCATCCTATAGGATGTGTAGGCATGATCTCTCTACCATCCTACATCAAGAAGAAGAAAAGCATCATCGGATTGGAAACGGATCCCTTCCATATGAAGAGGTACAAAGATAACCTGTGTCTGTTCCGATGTCTGGCCCTGCATCGAGGATGTGATATACGTCGATTGGAACCGGCGGTGAAGACGCTCTACGAGACATACGATCGAGATCACGTACCCATGGAAGAATTTACAGGGGTCACGCTGGATGACCTCTATCGCGTAGAGACCACGTTCCAAACGAATGTGTGCGTGTACCGTCTTGTCAATGAGGAGGACGGTAAGTCGACTGCCGAACTGGTTCGTCGATCGTTATGCAACTACCCCGAAACAATGTATCTCAACTTTCACGGAACACATTTTTCATTCATCCAAGATGTCTGCATGTACTGCAACTCGTATCGATGTCGGAAGTGCGGTGACTCGTTATGGAAAAAGGCATGGTTGCTGTATCGACACGAGCGCACGTGTACGGGATGTGTGCGTCGAGTCTATCCTGGCGGCGTGTACCATTCCACACCATCGGTGTTCGAACGTCTGGACGACGAGAACATTCGCGTGGCTGAATCGTTGCGCTACTATCCGTATCGAGCCACCTTTGATTTCGAGTGTTGGTTCGACACGGAACAACTTCCGTCGGACAGTGACAAGGTCCACTGGGTGGCGCGTCACGTTCCACTGAGCGTCAGCGTAGCATCCAACGTCCCCGGTCACGAGCGAGTGCAATGTCTCGTCACGGACGGAGACACCAACAAGTTGGTGAGTAGAATGATGAATATCTTACAAGCGATGAGTGACGCTGCGTACGACAAGATCAAACACTCGTACGAAGATGTCTTGGATCAACTCGCAGAGGAACTGACGAAATGGGACGAAACTGAGAAGGCTGCACGAGCAGCCATCGATAAGAAGAAATCTCGTCCGACGACCAATCCATACAAAAAGCTGATGGGACAACTCTATGGCTGGATGCATCAGTTACCTCTCATCGGGTTCAATTCGGGTAAGTATGATCTCAATGCCATCAAACAGTTTCTCATACCCTACTTCTTATCCACCGGATCAAAGGAACAAGAAGAACAAGAAGAAGAACAAGACGACAAAGACGAAGAGAATGAGGGTGTCGGTACTTTTTTCGTCATCAAACGCAACAACACTTTCATGTGTCTTTCGACGGATCAGCTGAAATTCCTAGACATGACCTACCACATAGCTCCCGGGTTCATTTACGACAAGTATCTGAAGGCGTACGGATGCGAGGTGACAAAAGGTCATTTCCCGTACGAGTACATGGACCGTCTGGAGAGACTCGACGACACTGCACTTCCATCGAAACAGGCCTTCTTCAGTCGACTGAAGAACGAAGGTATCTCCGACGAGGATTATGCCAGTTGTCAAGAGGCCTGGCGCGATAATTCCATGACGACTTTGCGAGACTTTCTCGTCTGGTACAACAACAGAGACGTGGTTCCCTTTCTACAGGCCATCGACAGACAGTTTGCCTTCTACGAACAACGTGGCATAGACATGTTCAAGCAAGGCATCAGCGTACCTGGTCTGACCTTGCTCTACCTGTTCAACGACCTTCCCGAGAAGACCTACTTTACCATATTCAACGAGAAGAATAAAGATCTTCATCATCTCGTCAAAGATCACGTGGTTGGCGGGGCTTCGCTCATTTTTCATCGCTATCACGAGAAAGGGATCACCACGCTACGTCAGAACGAGTACGGAGAGACCGCTCGTCCTTGTAGGTCCATCGTTGGATACGATGCCAATGCCCTGTACTTGTGGTCACTCATGCAAGACATGCCTATGGGATGGTACACCTGACGACGGGAAGAGAAAGATTTCCGACCGGAATCGGCGCAGCTGTACGGTCAGATGGCCGCGGAATGGTTGACTTGGGAATCCGAACGCACGGGACGCGTTATACGACACCAGATCAACGGTAGAGAGAAGAGAATAGGCAAACTGCTGGTGGACGGGTGGTGCAGCGAGACGAAAACGGCTTATCAGTACCACGGATGTTTTTTCCATGGTCACTCGTGCACTGGCAAAGAGGTCAACGAGTTCAACGGGAAACCCATGGCTGAACTGCTCGAAGAGACCCGAAAGAACACCGTCTACCTCCGTCACTTTGTCAAAGTCGTAGAGATGTGGGAATGCGAGTGGAAAGAGACGAGACGAGATCCTGTCGTGAAAAAGCTTCTGGATGCTGCATTTCCGCGCCGACGTCACGCACGATGGACGATGACGTCACAACAGATCCTGAGCGGCGTGCGTGCCGGAACCGTGTTCGGTCTGATCGAGTGTGACCTTTGCGTACCGGAAGCATTGCGAGAACACTTTGCCGAGATGCAGCCCGTGTTCAAGAATATCCGACTGACACGCGACGATCTCGGACCGTTCATGCGCCGATACGCCGAGGAGCACGACATCATGACGACACCGAGACGCATGCTCGTGGGTAGTTATCGAGGGGATAAGATCCTGCTTGCCACGCCTCTGCTGCGATGGTACATGGACCACGGTCTCGAGGTGACGCACGTGTATCAGGTCATCGAGTACGATCCCGTCCCGTGTTTCAGACGGTTCGGCGATGCAGTGTCCGCGGCGCGACGCGAAGGAGACGTCCACTCGCACAAGGCCATCATCGCAGACACCATGAAGTTGCTGGGGAACTCGGGTTACGGAAAGACCATAACCAACGTGGACCGACATCGCGACGTCAATTATTGCAAGGAGAAGGCGGCATCGCTCTTGGTCAACGATAAGAGATTCCGACAACTCGATGTCATCGTGGACGATGCGTACGAGATAGAGATGAACAAGAAGACCGTCACGTACACCCTGCCCATACACGTGGGATTCTTCGTTCTGCAGTACGCCAAGATGCGCATGTTACAGTTCTACTACGACTTCATCGACAGGTACCTGGAGCGCCCTCTTTTTCAGTACTGCGAGACAGATACAGATTCTGCCTATTTGGCCTTGGCCGGCGAGTCCGTCGACGCCCTCGTGACTCCGGAACTACGAGAACATTACTTCCGGCACCGCTCCAAATGGTTGCCGTCCGAATGTTGCGACCATCATCGGAACGAGTACGTGCGCTGTCGACTCGCCAATAGACAGTGGGTCGGCGACAAGGCGTGCTGTAAAGCGCGTAGGGCGTACGACAAGAGGACACCTGGTCTGTTCAAGGTGGAATGGTCCGGCGACGGGTTCGTGGGGTTGTGCAGCAAGACGTACTATTGTTTCGGACCCACCGACAAATACAGCACCAAAGGACTGAGCAAACGTCACAACGACATCGACAAGAACGCGTTCCTAGAGGTGCTCACCAACCGTCGGAGCGGAAGTGGAAAGAACCGTGGGTTCCGGGTGCGTCACTCGACCGTGTTGACGTACGTGCAGGAACGAGCGGCTCTCACCTACTTCTATCCCAAACGAGTGGTGCACGAGGACGGGGTGAGCACGGGTCCGGTGGACGTGTAGAAAAGGACGATGCACTGCGGTCGTCTTTCATAAGCGACCATGGACGCGCGGTGGAAACATCCTTTCACGTGCATCGTCGCCGGTCCGACGGGATGCGGCAAAAGTACTTTCGTGACGCGTATGCTACGTCACGCTGCTGCGATGATCGATCCTCCTCCCGAACGGATCACGTGGTGTTACGGAGAATGGCAAGAGGCTTACGCAACGATGGACTTGATGGACGTGCGCTTCGAGGAAGGGTTGCCGAGTGCTAGCATGTTCGATTCGTCGACGAGGAACCTCATCGTCATAGACGATCTCATGGCAGAAACGGACGAACGGGTCACGACCTTGTTCACTAAAAAGAGTCACCACAGGAACACGTCCGTGCTGTATCTCGTACAGAACCTTTTCCCCAAAAACAAAGAGAGTCGTACCATCAGTCTGAATTCTCAGTACATGGTGGTGTTCAAGAATCCTCGTGACGCATCGCAGATGTCGCACTTAGCTCGACAGATGTATCCGGGGCGCGCCAAATTCGTTCAAGAGGCTTTTAAAGACGCCACCTCGGTACCGTACGGCTATCTATTGGTCGATCTCAAGCAGGACACGCCCGAGGACATGCGTCTGCGCACGGCCATCTTTCCAGACGACGGTGTTCAGTACGTGTACTTGCCGAAGGTATAAAAAGACCGCACGCGTGGATAGTCTCTTCATTCCCACCATGTCTGCCCTGGTGAAGAGACACATTATATGCATACAGGCGCTGAACAGGATCAAGAACAACAAACTGAAAAGAGCCATCATCGAAAACGCTGACGCCGATCTTTTGTGTGCGCTAGCCGAGTGTGCCTACAACATATTAAAACAGAACATTCCATTGTCTGCATTACAGAGGCGTCGTTTGAGTAAATACAGGAAGAGGTTACGGGAGTTGGCTCACAGTCGAACGTCGGCCGGTAGAAGAAGACGCCTCTTGCTGAACCGACAGGTCGGCGAGGGACAGAGCGGAGGGTTCCTATCGGCCTTCCTAGCACCGTTGGCAAGTTCGGTGTTTCTACCCTTGCTTCGAGAGGTGCTGCTCCCGCAAGCAACCAGGTCGCGCCACCTTCGTTCGGGAGGTTAGATGGAACACGCACGCAAGATGGCCTTGGTAGATCCACGAATGTTGGACACGCTTCGATCACCCCCACCTCCGACGGATACCTTAGGTAAGAAGGTGCGAGCTCTCGATGACGAAATGACGGCCATCCTCGACAGAAAGGACCTCGACGACAGGACCAAGGTAACATTGTATAATCAGGTGTTGCAACGGTATAACGTCTTGTCCGATAAACACGCCAAGGAACCGACACGAGTGATCTCGGTGAACGAGTCTGGGCCGGGGCCGGGGGCGGGGCCGGGGGCGGGGGCGGGGGAAGCTCCTGCTACCGAGATAGAAGCCGACGTCGTGGATACCGTTCCCAAGACCATGCAAGGTAAAGCCAGACGGTTGATGGAACGCATGAAAAGAAACATGTCTTGGACCGCCCGCGGCGAACTGATACACGAGGGTGTGCCCATCGCCGGAAGTAACGTGGTGGATCTCGTGAACGATGTGTTGCGCAAGAGAAAGACCAATCCGACGGGATGGCAACCGTTTGCAAGACAACTCCGTGCCATGAACCTGCCCATGGAGTTGGTCGGTAACGTCGCCAGGAGAGACTACATACGCCAGGCACCGACACCGACCACATCCACTCCAGGTCGTCGTCGAATACCGGCTACTCCTCGCTCTGGTGGTGGTGGTAGCGCAAGAAGATCGCTCAGTTGGACACCCCTCGCTCGTCGACGCGGACAAATGGAACATTCCATGCTCACCCCACCTCCAGAACGTCAACGCAAGGCACTGACGTCATTGGCTAGTTGGGAAGACATTTAAGTCGTTGCAACACGTGTCCACAGCTCAGTGTGCACTGCGATGTCGAACGATCCACAGGACGCGTACTACTGTTCCGTCGTCGTTACAGTATTTTGCGTTGGACTGTACTTGATTGCTGACGCCGTAGTGCGAAATCTTTACAACAGTTGCTCTGCAGAGTATGATCACAGTACTAGAATATAGATCATTCGTCATCGTCTTGGGTGTGGTAGTGGGGCTTCTGGTGTACGTCAGCGTACTCTTTCTTACTCGTCACGAACCGTGCTGCGCACCGTGCTGCGCAGTAAACGTCACAACCGTCAGTCCATCGGAACTCTTTTAATGGCACCGAAGAAAGAACGAGCACTTAGGACGGTCTACTTCGATCCGAAAAGGGTAGGTAGTTACGGCGGACCCGATGCCTTGCGACGCGTCACGCACATATCAAGAAAAAAGGTCGCGGAATGGTTGTCGGAACAGGACGCCTATACCCTACACAAGCCGGCTAGACGTCGTTTCGAGAGACGACGCGTCATCGTGAGCGGTCTGCGTCAGCAGTGGCAGGCCGATCTCGTCGATCTGTCGCATTTGAAAAAGCACAACGACGGTATGACCTTTCTCCTCACGGTGATCGACGTCTTCTCGAAAGTGGCCTGGTGTGTTCCCATGAAGAACAAGTCCGCGGCGTCGTTGGTAGCGGCACTTGACAGCACGTTCAGCAAAGGCTGGCCAAAGATGTTGCAGACAGACCAAGGAAAGGAATTTCTGAATAGATCCGTCCAGGCTCTATTGAAGAAGCACAACATCCATCACTTCTCCACGCACAACGCGGAGACGAAGGAGTGCATCGTGGAAAGATTCAACAGGACGTTGAAGACACGCATGTGGCGATACTTCACGAAACACCAGACATGGCGATACATCAACATCCTTCAGGACCTGGTGCATTCGTACAACAACAGCTACCACCGCAGTATCGGCATGGCTCCTTCACAGGTGAGTTACCGTAATCAGGAAAAGGTGTGGCAGCGACTGTACGGTCACGACGGTAAGGGCGTGCCCAAGTTGCGCGTGTCGGATCGCGTACGTATCAGCAAGTACAAAGGTAAGTTCGAAAAGGGGTACACGGCGAATTGGAGCGAAGAGATTTTCACGATACACGAGGTTCATCCCTCTGCTCCACCCGTGTATCGATTGAAGGACGATCTCGGCGAAGTACTGGAAGGTACCTTCTACGAAATGGAGTTGCAGAAAGTGTTGGTACCCCCCGATAAACTGTTCTACGTGCAAGAGGTCCTGGATCGTCGCAAGGTAGGTGGACGAAATCAAGTTTTCGTGAAATGGTTCGGCTACCCCTCCAAATTCAACAGCTGGATCGATGCCAAGGCACTGGTGCAGTCTACTATAAAGACTAGCCACGCGTTCGGTAAGACTTCAGTCGAGACATGACACATGACACGACAACACGAGACTTCACCGTCGTAGAACAGGAGGAACAAGAGGACGTAGTAGTAGAGGACAGTACTGACGCGCAGAACGCAGAGGACAGTAGCGGTAGCAGTAGCAGTAGCACTCCTTGGCATCTGTTCGGTACCGCGTGTCCTAAAGAGGAAATAGTCTTTCTGTGTCAGGTGCTCATCTTGTTTACGGTCATTCTCATAAGCATTTACAATCTGACCACAGGTCACGAGAATTCTACTCTGTGGACGGCTCTGTTGAGTAGTTCTTTGGGTTACCTGCTCCCCAATCCCACGTTGAGACGTAATGGCGACTGATTTCTACTTGACACTGCCTAGCAACGCTTCCATGAAGATGTATCCCAACAATACGTTGGCTCATTACATCACAGACTTACCTCGACTTATCGATCTGACTGGCGAGTGGGAATGCGGGGTGGCAGAAATACAGTACCCGCATACGTGGTACAACATAGGAATGAACGACACCTGGTTCTTCCTTAACGAGACTATTGCTGTGGGTCTAACCTCGAGTGCAAGGATCAGTGCTGGATATTACAAGTCTCCCGTGACATTGATGGATCACGTCAACAAGGGACTGGACAGTATGGCGACGGATAAGATACGAGCAAAGTTGACCTACAGCTCCATCACTCAAAAAATGACGATGCACATGACACCAGGCACCGAGTTCACTGTACCTCGCCGCAGTGCGTTGGGAAGAATGTTAGGTTTCGAACCACCGGTGGTCAGCAGTCCGTCAGCATCCCCACCACCACCGTCGCCGTCAGCAGAGACACCACTGCCACCAAAACTACTCGAAGCGCTGGCCAATGCAAACGAGCGCACGTACATCCACCCGAGTCTACGTGGACGGAATCTCGGTCTCACACCGTCGGCCACCGTGGTTATGCCACCCAAAGAGACTCCCGATGATCCGTATACCTACCATAAAGAGGCCAACCACGTGGTGCAGATGGATCAAGGGTTCGATACCATATACGTTTACACGGACGTCGTGGAGTCTCGCATAGTAGGTGACACTGTCGCGCCTTTGTTGCGAGCCCTCCCGGTTGTCGGAAGTCACGGCGAAACGGTATCCGACAGGTTCACTAACATTCACTACGTGCCTCTGTTGTACTCGCACTTCAAGTCGATTGAAATCGATATAAGGGACGACACAGGACGACGCGTGCCATTCGAGTACGGTAGAGTGACCGTGACACTTCATTTTCGACGGCGCAGGATCGGACTGTTCTGAAGATGAATTACAACGAGTATTACGCGCGTCAGGCAGGTGGTGCGCTGCCCTACTTCGCCGGTGCTCAATACCAGTGGGGACATGGACTAGGTAGTCTGTTCACCGGTCTGCTGCGCAGCGCCATGCCGCTCATCAAGAGAGGTGCCGTGGCGTTGGGAAAGGGGGCGTTGAAGACCGGCGTGCGCATAGCCGACGACGTCATGTCTGGACAGAGCATAAAAAAGGCAAATAAACGACGCGTCACAGATGCCGGTAGGAATCTGATGCGTATGGTGGTTCCTGGCGTGCGTCCTCGAAAACGTATAAAACGCGCGCCGGCAAAGAAAGGAGTCACTTTAGCAAAGAGACGACGCAAGAGACAGACGTCCGCGAAACGCGAGGCCGACATATTCGACGACGATGGCATTCGTACATAAACAGTCGTGTGAAGGGGTCAAGAGCGAGCTGGATCTCTTTACAGTACCCCCCACTCAGACCAGCATCATCGACAGTCACGTAGTGGAACATCAGCCCTTGTCCTCGCTGGACTCGGGTGGACCCATAGAATTCCTCATACCCGGATCGGGAGACGATTACCTGGATCTCGCCAACACGATACTGCACGTGCAGGCGAAGGTGACACGAGCCAACGGGGACGATCTCGACTTGGCCGATCCCGTGGGACCGGTGAATAACTGGCTGCATGCACTGATCAGTCAAGCCGACGTCTCCCTGAACAATACGCTCGTGACCTCTTCGACCAACACGTATGCGTATCGCGCCCTCATAGAGACGTTGCTCAGCTACGGTCCAGATGCCAAGAACACGCAACTGACGAGTCAGCTGTGGCACAAGGACACGGCCACTCGCATGGACGCCGTCGAGATAGCCGACGGACCCGCAGCTAACGAAGGGTTCGTGGCTCGACGAGAGAACATCCTGAGGAGCCGTGTTGTCGATATGATGGGCCGTCTCCACGTGGACCTCTTTCTGCAGGATAAATTCCTCATCAACGGCGTCGACGTCAAGATCCGACTGGTGCGTAGTAAACCTGCTTTTGCACTCATGGCTGGTGGAGTCAACCCCGATTACAAGATACAAATAGTCAATGCCTGCTTGTTTGCATAGAAAGTTACCGTGAATCCCAGCGTGCAGATAGCACACGTCAAGGCTTTGGACAAGAGTACGGTCAAGTATCCGATGCGGTCCGTCGAGTGCAAGGTGTACTCCATTCCTGCCGGCACTCGCTCGCACACGTACGAGAACCTGTTCCTCGGCACCCTGCCGAAACGTCTGGTGCTGTGCTGCATCGATAACGATGCCTACAACGGAGCGTACGACAAGAATCCGTTTCACGCCAAGAACAACGCCATCAGCTTCCTCGCGGTGTACGTGGACGGACGACAGATACCCTCCAAACCTTTCCAGCCGAATTTCGAAGACAACCTCTTTGTCAGGAGCTACATGAGTCTGTTCTCGTCGACCGGTAAGTTGTGGCAGGACGAAGGGAACGGACTGACTCGCAGCGACTACCGACACGGCTACACCTTCTTCGGTTTCGACCTGACCCCCGATCAGTGCGATGGTCCCTGCTTCCATCTAGTACAAAAGGGCAACCTGCGCATAGAAGTGCATTTCCGCAATGCGCTGCTGAACACCGTGAACGTCGTCGCCTACGCCGAGCTCGAGTCCGTGCTGGAAATCGACAAGAATCGCAACATCATCTACGACTACTAAAATGGACACCCTGCAGATCGCTAGACTACTGGCAGTGGACCCGTGCACCAGAACTATATTTCGCGGCGTCGTACGCAGAGACGGACTACCCACTACGATAGACGGCACTCTGCCCGCAGCCTTCGTGTGCAACACCGACAACGGCGACGAACCAGGCGAACATTGGATAGCGCTGTACCTGGACGCCGACGGACGCGGCGAATACTTCTGCTCGTATGGACTGCCGCCTCGTTACGCAGCGTTCCGCACCTTCCTGAACAAACACTGTTCCGAATGGACTCATAATACCCAGAGGCTTCAGAGTCCTCTGTCTAACGTTTGCGGACAATATTGTGTTGCTTATGTAATGTTTCGTTGTAAAGGTTCTTCTATGAAGACTTTCGTAAACATGTTCCACACTAATCTGGTCAATAACGATGTTGAAGTGTTCGATTGGATGAGACTATTGAAAAAGGGTATACCCTACTATCGTGTATCTTACAGAGACTGATGATATATTCGGCACCTATTCAGTAGTTAATGATTGCCGCGTATTTGATTGGCTTAAAACAGCTGCGATATTGTGGTACACTGTATTATCGCTCATAGCAGCAGTACACCACATCATCGTTCGAGCCTCTGGCGAGGTGGTGCACCACCCGTAAGCTCGCGACCTCTGGCGTGATGGTAAACATACGCAAGTCGCCTCGTCGTCATCATCCTCGAGCCTCTGGCGCGGTGGAAACACCCCTAAGCTCACGACCTCTGGCGCGATGGTCAACATACGCAAGTCGATTCATATATATTCATCGTAGTTGTAGTTGTAGTGATATTACACGCTACCACGCTTGATGTATCGCCATGCTGCTTGTATTATACTCAATAAAATACGTGTGCACTCGTACCCTATCGTGTTGCGTTGATTTCTCGTCTCCATTAGTCCCTTTGATAGTTGATATAATTAACGACCCTATTATTATTTAGTTGATTACTAATGACCCTATAATTACTACGTATGAATCGTCACGGTCACTACCTGGTTAGTACAGGTCATAGGTGACCACACACACACACACACACACACACACACACACACACACACACACACACACACACACACACACACACACACACACACACACACACACACACACACACACACACACACACACACACACACACACACACACACACACACACACACACACACACACACACACACACACACACACACACACACACACACACACACACACACACACACACACACACACACACACACACACACACACACACACACACACACACACACACACACACACACACACACACACACACACACACACACACACACACACACACACACACACACACACACACACACACACACACACACACACACACACACACACACACACACACACACACACACACACACACACACACACACACACACACACACACACACACACACACACACACACACACACACACACACACACACACACACACACACACACACACACACACACACACACACACACACACACACACACACACACACACACACACACACACACACACACACACACACACACACACACACACACACACACACACACACACACACACACACACACACACACACACACACACACACACACACACACACACACACACACACACACACACACACACACACACACACACACACACACACACACACACACACACACACACACACACACACACACACACACACACACACACACACACACACACACACACACACACACACACACACACACACACACACACACACACACACACACACACACACACACACACACACACACACACACACACACACACACACACACACACACACACACACACACACACACACACACACACACACACACACACACACACACACACACACACACACAAGGTTATGACCGTTAGGGTTATCTCCAGTCGCTAGGGGGCGCTCGTGGTGGATGTAGGTCACCGCTAGGGGGCGCTGGGGGCTACCCAGAAGCCTCTATACCGGAAGTTACTGGGGTGCTCTTTACTGTGCGGCTCTTTTGAGGTTTCTTTAGCACACTATAACTACTCACAAAGCAGATTAAATTCACTCTTTCCCAGGTAGGCGTAATAATCAATATTCGCAATGTCCCCTGTACTGTTATTGGTATCTTTCAACCCAATTGTTCATCATTACATTTGTCTTATTGGTGTTCATTTTAGAACGATCTTTCAGTTTCCTCTGTCCTGTTGTTTAGCTAACCTTGGTAATAGCTGAGACGAATCGTATCTCCACGTCGACCCAAAACCTACATTTATTCAAACCTGGTTTCAAATCATATCTTCTAGTGTTACTGTGAAGAGTTTGCGCAAATTGATTTCATTGTCTCACTAATCTCTTGCTTGTTATTGTCATCGTTTGTCAATAATCACGTCACAATCGATATACATAAAACGTGTTTATACACAATTTAAACTTAGGGTAAGAACATTTTACCAAAACATCATAAAAATACTGTAATTTGTAGGCACAATTATGACAAATTTCAATATGTATTTGGGTGAATTTTATGCCACAGAATCAACCGTGTAGTTGATAAAACAGAGTGATGTGATTGTAAGACTGGTCATGTTGTGTAAACATACACAACGATGTTCTAGATATCCATGATAGTGTATTCATGATATGGTTTATCCTTTCGAGTTGATATTGGAACAGCCTTGTGTGAGGTCAGATTTTACTGGGTCGACTGTCATCAAATCGGAACGTTAGCTTATATTACAAACACCCATTGAATCTACCTTTTTCCTCTGTAACATGCATAGTACCTATCGTTTAGTAAACGTTTATTTTTCTTTCACTAGTCTTTCCTATTTTTGCCAATAAGATGTGATGCTATTTGCGTCCAAACTCAACATATGTAACATATTTAGGCCTTTGTTTACTAAACTAGTCTTCTTTCTGAAAAAATTTCATGTTTGTTTGAGATTTTGCATTGGTTCTGTGTATGCCGGATTTCCTTAATACGTCACTTTAGTCTAGGTCACCCCGATTTCATAGAAATGCGCATATCGGTCACGCTGGTTAACGTGTCAATCCTCAGTCATTTGGAGAAATGACCAGATCCTCCAACTTTTAGAACATATTCTGAGTAAACTACTAGCGTGATATTCTTGATTTTAGTTGCACATGGTTAGCTTTAGTGTCTCTTTTGGGTGCATAGCCCCAACACCGTGTCTTTTGTTTCGCTTTAATCGAGTGAGGGTCTTTGTGACACCGAGGACATAACACAACATTCACCAAGAACAACCCGTAATCCTGGATTATCAACACATGTTGTCAAGACCAATATTGGTTTTAGATAGTTGAATTAAGAAATTCGTTTCACAAGTTTTGCCACCTGTAGAACGTTACTTTATATTCACCCATATAACATTTAGCCATAATCCTGGGAGGCACGGTTTTTTTTAATGCCCATTTTGGTTTGTTACGGGAAAATCCTTATTTTGTTTCACTCCACTAGTAGAAATTGATCATTAATTCATCACCAACACAACCAGTTTATTGGTGATGACGGCGCACTTGCAGCTTTCACGTTTCAACATTCATTTACAATATCAACCCACCTTTGTTCCACTAAGCCACAAACTATCAACATCTAACAGCAAATATCTAGACAAAGTGGCAGGCAAGCCCAACAAGTCTACCGAAGCCATGATTGATGAGCGTGTAGCCTGCTCAGTGAGTGTCGTCCTGATAGCGAGGCGCGAAATATCTTTCAACGATTTTGGAGTCTCGAGTAACGAGTCCAACCAAGACATAATGTTTCTTGATTCATCGCGTGGGAACGCCACAACGGTGTCTTGCTTCGAATATGTTAGTCCCGCGGCAACCAACAACTCGAGTGTCCGTCGTTGTTCTGTTACAATCATCCAGTAAATCGGGGGCTCCGCTCTGTAAACATGCAGCAGCCGAATGTAGGACATTTTGGTCAAGGCAATGGGACATTTTAAAACAAATTCTTTGTTACTCTTACTTTAAAGGTATACATTTTTGTCTACTTGAGTAACATAGAATATATAATGTATAATTACTTGTATTTATAACATAAGTTGAAATGCCAAATACAAAACAAACTATAAAGTTACACATGATTACATATCACATAAGTGTCTGGCCACCCAGTCTAAGTCAGAGTGTGGTGGAGGCTGACCACCCAGTATAAGTCAGAGTGTGTTGGAGGCTGACCACCCAGTATAAGTCAGAATGTGTTGGAGGCTGACCACCCAGTCTAAGTCAGAGTGTGTTGTAGGCTGACCACCCAGTCTAAGTCAGAGTGTGTTGGAGGCTGACCACCCAGTCTAAGCCAGAGTGTGTTGGAGGCTGACCACCCAGTATAAGTCAGAGTGTGTTGGAGGCTGACCACCCAGTCTAAGTCAGAGTGTGTTGGAAGCTCATCACCCAGTCTAAGCCAGAGTGTGTTGTAGGCTGACCACCCAGTCAAAGTCAGAGTATGTTTTAGGCTGACCACCCAGTCTAAGTCAGAGTGTGTTGGAGGCTGATCACCCAGTCTAAGTCACAGTGTGTTGGAGGCTGACCACCCAGTCTAAGTCAGAGTGTGTTGTAGGCTGACCACCCAGTCTAAGTCAGAGTGTGTTGGAGGCTGATCACCCAGTCTAAGTCAGAGTGTGTTGGAGGCTGACCACTCAGTCTAAGTCAAAGTGTGTTGTAGGCTAACCACCCAGTCTAAGTCAGAGTGTGTTGGAGGCTGATCACCCAATATAAGTCAGAGTGTGTTGGAGGCTGATCATCCAGTCTAAGTGTGTTGATGGCTACAATCCAACGTTTATTTAATACAACAGGTTACATGAACTTTACAGAGTAACAGCTGTCAGCTATATCTAAATAAATTAAAACCAAGACATAATGCTAAGTACTACACACTAACAAATTAATAATGAACATTTTCACTTTACAGTTGTGTGTTAAAATCTAACTATGTTCTTAGAAATACTGTATGCATATACATGGGGGATATTCGTTTTAATCATCAAATTTTATTGCACTTATTATCTGTGAAAACGTGCAAGACTGTACCTTTGTATTTAGTCTATCGACAGTTTTCGAATAAAACAATGTTGTGACTTTATTTCTTCATGACTGTTTACAATCCAAAACTTCGCTTTTTTCTGTCAGTTAAACATTTAACAATATATTTCCAAGCGTTCAGACTGGCCACCTCTCCAAGGCATGGCTGTTGTGGAATGGCTATGCCTATATACGAAACATGTGCCGCAATGAAACAGATGCCGAAAATGCAATCCCCATTACATTTACGGGCAGACTTTAAATTTACGGTTGCAAACGCGCCATATATGTAATCATGTGAAACATTTCCTGTAGTAACAATTAGTTTTATACAAACACAAAATTAGCATACTAGCCCGACTCTGTGTCTGCTACATGTAAATCAATTCGATCTTAAAAAAAGATTGTACACCTTTGGACTACAGAGTGAGTATCACACCTACACCGCGCTTAGAAAACGTCATTGACGCGCATATTTTATATAAAGAATATGGCAGTGTTTTGATATACGGTGTACCAATGTGAGATATGGCAGTGTTTTGATATACGGTGTACCAATGTGAGAGACCCTGACGAAACATGACGTAATGCAACAATGTGGAGCTGAAGTTTCAAAGCTATATAAGATTAAATATACAAATTCAGTATCAGAAATATAAATGTTATGCACGAAGTCACTGAACAGTATGGAATTATGTTTGTATTACACACTTTTAATTGGTAGTGTATGATATTTCGAAAAGAGACCTATGTCACAGACTGACTAACCCACCTGCTGTGAGTGAGGGCGACACTCGCGCCGGCAGCAATCAACAAGGCTGATATGTCTTCACTTCGCCTGTAGACACTGCAAGCTAGCGCACTCTCCTTGTCCGAACGCTCGCAGCCCAGACGACCAGTCAAGTCAGCGCCACACGAAACCAACGTCCTACAAGCGTCGGCGTTACCCTCTTCTACCGCGCACATCAATGGGGTCTCGCCGCCTGCTGTCGCACTGTTCACATCCGCGCCTCGTCCGGCTAATAGCGTTATCATGTAAGGCCTGTCTGCGCTGCAACTGGCGGCAAAGTGCAGAGGGCTAAATCCGCCCAACGAGCGGGCATCGCAATCAGCGCCCGCGTCAAGGAGCAACTCCGCAAACAGCGGGTCCCGGTCGGATGCACACAAGTGCAGGGGTGTCATGCCGAGATCGTTCCGCACGTTGACATCACATCCTGTTACCGGCAACAATACATCAGACAACATCAGTTCGCGTCGATACATGACTGCCCAGTGCAAGACAGTCATCCCATCGCCGGTCCGCAGGTTGACGTCACTTCCGGCCGCCAAAAGGCAACGCGCCAAAGTCGTATTATTACGCACTACGGCCTCAACCAACGGCGTCCGTCCACACTCAAAGTTGATCGCATTCACGTTGAGCTTCCCTCTTGTCGTAACGATAAAATGTTCGACAAAGTCGGAGTCTTTTCGCCTGCAAGCCAAGTGCAGCGGGGTACTGCCCTCCTCCGTTACGGTGTTAACATTACAACCAGCCCGCACCAGACTGTCTATGATGGCTCGATCTCCTCTGGCCACGGCGGCATGCATGAGGGAACCCCGTGGCGAAACATGTAAAGGGTTGTATGTACAGACCGACCAATCTATCGTAACGTTAACACTTGCACCAAACATGAGCAAGTGAGACACGGCGTTCGTTAAACCGGAACACACTGCAAGGCTAAGGGGGGAATGTCCGAAGCATGGAGACGATGGATCGTCGACGAGCCGGTCAAGAAACGCGCCGTGATTTATCAGAGCTAGACACACCCGGACGTTTCTTTTGTCGGCAGCTGTCACCAGTGGAAGTGTCAACTTACACGCTGCGTTCACGTCGGCGCCAAGAGCTACTAAACAGTTCACCATCTTTACATCTCCTCGCTTAACTGCGTCAAGCAGACGGCAGTCCATATTACTAGTATAGGCAGTATAGCCATAGATTTCTATCACGTCTTCGTCAAGCGTGCACGTACAGTATTCAGTGTAATCAAGTTTCGAACAACGGTTTTACGTTGTCGATTGTTATATTAGCAACATGTTCTTTCCATACAGCGGTTAGCAGCGCCTCACTGCATGACATGAGCTAATTTATTATCACAAACCTTTCACACAATTCGCCATTAGCTTACCTGCATGTAAATAACAGCACGCGTACCACCTACCGACAGACGCAGGGCGAATCAAATCATACCCGTGCCAACTGTATCCTGTGAAGCGGTTGCCTATAAATCGTTATTGAAGAACAATATTTCAACCACTGCCATCGGGGACACGGGACACCAGTTCATTTTACGATACAAGGTAATATTTTGCCAAGACGATTATATATGCCGTCAGTTCGTGTGACGCCTGACATACTGCATTCTCTACTATCAAGCGCGCCATATCTTTTTCGAAAATCTACCACCACAGGATCGCCAAAATCACCAGACTTTGCACATAGAAATGAAGAAGAAACACCATATTTTGGTACTACATATTTTCTATGACGGAATACAACGCGTGACTTTGTTTGTGGCTTTAATTTATTGCTCCCCGTTTCCAGCAGTACAATCTCCAGCTGCGATATCATCCGGGCTTTGTTCTGCTTGACATATCGTCACATCAACCATGCACAGACGAAAAGAAGACTGTTTCTCGGGAATTGACATTGCATCATTAGATAATGGTAGTAGCTATGTAATTTAGAAAACTGTTGTAATTTTTTTTACACTCAATCGATGAAATATTTATTAATGATAAGACTATAAATCTCTTGCACAAATGTGTCTTTATAGATTTTGGCATAATGGCGAATTATCATGAGTGTAAAAAACATGGCCCAGACAAGAAAACATTCACTAGTTACACTGCGTCTGGAGACATGGCCGATGCTGAAGTGGCGTACTTCTGTGACAATTTCCTCTCATGTTCAGATGCATTACATCCCACTACACAACAGTACTTTGTATTGTATTGTATTCAGTTCTAACATGACTGATAACCAAATATAAGAACAATACGTATAAATAATAAAAACAGTAAGAACAATAGTTATAATAAGGGTATAAAACCACACAATACCAACATTACTAACACAGCAAGCTAAGACATTAGCACTGACATAGAAATGTTTTAAATCTGAAGGTATGGCTCCTGTAATTATATCACAAGTGAGTTCAGTTAAACACAGTGTATTGAAAGTAGTCATACATCTATTTAAAACTGAGTATTTCCAAATGTTGATTCTGCTATTGGATATTCTAAAAGGAGTGTAGTTTCGTAGAGATCTCGAAGGACAATAATATCGGATATTTCCTACCAGATAGGACGAAACTAGATGAGAGTGCACACACTTATGTAGAAAGATCAGATCTGCAACTTGCCTACGATGTTGAAGGGACGGTAGTCTATTCTAGTACCAATTGAACATGTTCACGTTATTGTACCACATATTATGGTGGAGATGGTTTTTAATAAAAATTCAAGAATCACCACATACACATGAAAGTACAAATCAATTATTTCTCTGTACCAAGCCCAACATCATCAGGACGTAAGTCCATGTGAAGCATTGTTTTCATTCCATGTCATGTCAATAAAAATACTAAACAGTTTATGCGCATTGTTTCTTGGCACCTCCATCCATCGGTTGACGACTTTTTACATTGTACATGGACACGAGAATGCTTAATCCTTTGGTTTTGTTGCGCCACTGAGCTCGGATTTCCCGAGGATATTGGTGCCAAAAGAGTCATTTTATTA
Organism: Lamellibrachia satsuma; assembly: GCA_033239005.1. Taxonomy (NCBI): domain Eukaryota; kingdom Metazoa; phylum Annelida; class Polychaeta; order Sabellida; family Siboglinidae; genus Lamellibrachia; species Lamellibrachia satsuma. The sequence continues at coordinate 9,235,940 of BSQZ01000018.1, forward strand.
TTATTATTATTGTTATACAGGTATGCCTCGACTTTGAGACTAAGTGTCAGTATCACCCATAGTCAAACTACTGTCTTACTGTTCAGTTACATACACACAAAATACATTAATTAATTAAAGTCACTGTTCAAGTCCCGTATTTAATTTTGTAGAATGTAAACATTCTTTGATTGAAAAGTCCCCAAGTCTAAGTAAGTCCCAAATGCTCGGGTCTCACGTCAAGTATTAAGTTTTGTAAGCGTGCGACTCGATTGCGACTGGAATCGTACTTAAGGTCAAGCTCTGTTAATTCAGTCCATTCCACGCATTGCATAATAGGTGTTTTCTATTTACTATGACAGCTGAGCGCCTTCTGACTTTTAACATGTCAACAATTTGTACAACGCAACCCCACTTCTCACAAAATCTCGTTCTAACGACAATAATTATCAAGCTAACATTTTGGGGCGGGGATTCTGTATCCCGGACGTTGACTATAAATTGGGCCTAAACTGGAACATAATATCAATTCCATGAATAAGCAGGACTTTCAAATGTTGCTTTATATTGCAGGATGGGGCATCTGGTCAAACTGCGGGACTGTCCAACATAATGCAGACGTATGTGGTGAGCAAGTTCATCTACGATCACATACGTCCAGCGGTTCTAAGTTATAAGACAACCTGCACGTGCAATGTCTATCAACGCTTGAGAAAATAGCCACTTGTTCAGTGGTCAATTAAAAATCTAGAAAAAAACACAATGTCACTGTCATCTAACTTTTACTACCAAACCTACAAAAAATATAATGCGGCTGCTCAAGGATCGCTAAAGAGGTTGACTTGAAATGACGTTTCCACCAATTTGTTTTATTAGTCAAAATTAACAACAAAATGCATAACTGATTGTGCATAATATTTAAATGGTATTATTTTTATATTGTCAAGTTATTTTGTCAACTTGCTTAATTCAATTCAAATGTCTCTTTACACGACAACCTTATAGCTTGTGTGAATATGTCATGTTATTCTTAATAATCATTGTGTCATTAAACAGGGCTAATTGATCATCATTTACATAACTTATCAATGTTTTGCATATAAATGTATTTTAAGCGCCTCCGAATGGATTTATCTAAATTTACGGCGCTATACAAATGTTCTTCTTATCTTATTTTAATGTAGTTCAAAACATGTTCTTTGTATTTTTGATTACTACTATGTTATTTGTAATAATTATAATCTTAATAATTGCAACTGTTTGCATTACATTGACGTGTAATAGCAAACTTTCTTTATGTTATTCTGTTGCACTGTTTTATGTATGTGTTTGTATAATTTGCATATCATTAAATATGGTATCATAATTATATTAAAATTATGTATGCCAGTGACAGGGTCTTGTCATAAGCCCATTTTGGTTTCTATAAGATCCCTAGGTCACACTAATATATTCACTTGTCTTGTTATTGTAAATCTGAGTTTTTGTTGTGAATGAATAAAGTTAATTCATTATAATTCATTCACTCACTCATTCATTAATCTGCCATAAGAGTTGTTTGAGGAACGAGTTGCATTGACCCGCTTTTGTATCAGCGACATCTACCGAAGAAATACTCACTCAAAACAAATGCGCGACAGTAAACTATTTCTTATTAATTCTGGTGCTAAATATGATTTTTATTGTAATAATGATCCTCTCCATGTATGTGTCACGAAATTCAAATGTTAATATAAATTCGAAACTATACAGTACTTTTGAACTAGAACCGTATATTGCACGAGAAGCGCCATTTTAAACTGGGCAAACAGTAAACAAACAAGCAAGTTGGTTCTTGCAGCAAACACATTTTGTTTCCTTGGCGTTTCGCGTGTATGCAAAGCACATCCAACGGCACCAAGTATAACGAGGATGAGTGTCACGTTTAGGTGAGGAACTTTAAATGAAAACTGTTTGAAATGAGTGTGTAGAAACTCTCAGTGTTGGTCCGTTGGTATTACTGTGGCCTATTAGCAGATTCAGACATAGACAAGGTGACGGTCCCAGAAATAATCATGCTACTATCTGCGGTGGTGATTCTCTGAGACTGAGTAGAAACAACAACGCGACAAACTGTGAAACTTGATTAGACATGTTGCACACGCGTCGTAGATAAAAACTGGGTTAAGATATGGGCAAAATATAAAAGGCTTATCTCTAGCCTTACAAATGCTCATTATTTGTAAGTGTTTCAACTGCCGCTTGTGCCTTACTTATTATGGCTGAATGCCTTCGTTTAATGTATATTTAATATTGCCTTATTAGTATTGATTACACCATTATAAACTATATCATATGTGTATGTGCCATATTTATATTTTAAAAATAAATATACAGCAATAAATAGGAAAATAATGAGGGTGGTTAAGTAATAGTTACATCGATTTACATCTAGTTAGGTAGCCATCTCTGAAATGTATGGACTTTTTACCTGTAAGATATATGACTAAATTGATGTAAGTTAGATGTAGCGCTAAGCAATTTGTTTATAACTAACAAGTAGAAACAATATATTTACTGTTTTGTAAAAGCATGTAGTGTTATAATTAAAGTATTTAAAATAAGTATGGCTACTGTAATTAAAATGCAATTGCATTATATTAAATAAAATTACCCTAGTCATGAAATGATGATCAGGACTGTTAACTTGGTATACTTGAAAGGTGTGAGCTAGCATGAATGTGAACCACGTTAGGACAGTTTTTGTGAGAGAATATTTTGGGGAGTTCAGGACAGATACAAGTGCAGGGAAGCGTCGTCGACGGCCGGAGTTGTCAGAGGAACAAAAACAGGAAATACGAGATGCCTTTGACTTGTTTGACACAGACAAGGACGGAGCTATCGACTACCATGAACTCAAGGTTAATGCTCATTACCTTTGATTGTCTAACTGCTTCACGTGTGGATAAAGGTTATTTACTTATGGATAAATCCATGGAATGCTGGGAAGGCATCGTTGCATGACAGAATGCACAAATAAAATCTTATATTTAGCCGTTAAGATATTCATATGATGATAGAACATACTCACAAGCTTGTTGAACAACCGATATAAGAGTTATACAGACTTCTACAAGGGTTACAATGAACATTTTTAACATGCAGATTGAATATAATTTATAAAGTTGCTTTTGACATTTTTATTTCAACTGTGCAATTAGTTGATGCATACAAGTGTGCATACTTTCAGGTGGCAATGAGAGCGCTGGGCTTTGATGTTCACAAGGCGGATGTTCTGAAGGTCCTGAAAGAATATGACAGTGAAGGCGCTGCTAAAATCACATTCAATGACTTCAATGAAGTCAGTAAGTGATTGGTTATTTTCCTTCATAACAGTGACTAAATGTCTCTATCATTTGTTCTTTAGAACACAAGTTATCAAAGAATTTATTTCATAATATCCGGTAGTAAATAAAGTTATTTTAACTGTGTTTAAATTAGACATAGTTACTGCCTGAAAGTTTTTGTTTTTGTTAACCACCTGAGTGACCTGTCCAGGCTCATTAATAATAAATTAATGGAATGATTTATTTCACTTTTAATATCGACTGGGTTTGTAAATTTGTAATAGTTAAAAGTTTCTTTTCAGTTCAATTGTTTGTCACTCCAGGCATGGGATGATTAATCTACTATGTTAACTAGTTAAAGCTAAGTTAACTAGTTAAGTTAACTTTAATCGCCCCATGCCTGTTTCATTCGTCTCATTTCATGAAAATAATCAAACCTACCTAATGTCCATAGTGACGTGTGTAAATAGTGACGTGTGTAAATAGTGACGTGTGTAAATAGTGACGTGTGTAAATAGTGACGTGTGTAAATAGTGACGTGCCAATTCATCTGTGTAAATTTGTTACTGGTTATTATAAAATCATTAGACAAAATAATAAATTATATTTCACTGAGTCCGATCAAATATCAGCGGAAAAATGCCAAAGTCATTGATAAAGTGGTCAAGTTTATGATGGTGTAACACGGCAGAGTATAATGTGTGTGTTCTGTGACAGTGACAGACATGTGCCTGGCCAGAGACCCGAGGGAGTCGATCATGAAGGCCTTCCAGTTGTTTGATGACGATGGCACAGGAAAGATCAGTCTACGCAAGCTGAGACGTGTGGCCAGGTGAAGTGATATTTACAATTGACAGACCACTGTTCTCTAAGTAGTGTACAACATTGTTTTGGGATGGTTTTAAAGGTACAGCGTCTGATTATTCTTATCGTAAACTCATGTTGTGTGCTACACACTATACATTCATTTTGTGTGCTACACACATTATATTCATGTTATGTGGTACCAGGGTTGGGTATCTGACAGTCAGAAAGGTATTTCTGACATGACAATGTCAGAAACTACTTTTTTACGGGTTTCTGACATCAGAAACCTGGCAGAAACTTTCAGAATCTAATACATGCTACATAAATTTATGATTTTCTGCACTTGGTGTGATGAACCAGTATTCTGTCACATTTGGGTGACATCTGGTGACCACAGAACTTGCATCTAGCAACTGTTTTTCCATTACTTTCCACTTTAACAAAATGTTCCCACACAGTCTTAGCTGGTCTGTCACCCTTAAACACGGCGCACACAGTGGTGCTACTAGCACTATTAAAATCACTAATCAATATGACAATGTCTACAAAAATTTGGTAATAAATTTGCACTTCTTTCACATGTAACAGTTTATCTCTGTGTGAAGGTGTAGCAACCGTGGCTGGCCAAGCAACTTGCTAAGTAGAAAGCATTGGGCCAATCAGCTTATACCTCCGTCAAGCACAGACAGATGCACATATGATAAAAACTAGCTGAGACAATACTCTTACAAAATTTTTTTGTAGCTCACTTGATACTTCAGCCCTGGAAATTGGGACTTCAAATGATTGCCTGGACCTGCCTTGAATCTTTCTTTGATATCGATTTGTCTAATCTTACACAGGGCTGGGTCCAATTACACCAAATCAATTACAATTACTTTCAATTGTTCAGTTCAATTACAATTACACTTCTAAAATTTTCAAATCAATTACACAATTACAATTACATTCGTATTATGGAGAACCATTTGTTAATTAATTTATGTACAAATATAATGAACTTGGTGATGTTTGTACATTTTGTTGAACCATGACTTCATGATTTCATATACAATTAGCTCGATAAATAGTAGTGTTCCTTATAAATACAATGTAATGTTTGCTTGGTTCATTACAGATGCAGTACAACTATAAACAAAGGCCACAACCATTTGAAATCGTCTCCAATCTACTAAGCCATTTCAAAGCAATTCCACTCATAAAATTTAACCACAAATAATTCATACCAGTACATTAGCAATGTTCACATCAAGATACATCCCGAGGGGTTTTGTGTATACTCCTTGGTGTACACCCATTTAGTCTACTTTGTGATACCCAGATTGGTTTACTTGGCAGTTGCGTTTTGGGGTTGTACCCTAGTTTGCCTACCACAAGGTCTTTTGGCTTCAAGCTTAGTCAGTATTCTTACCTAATAAACCTGTGGGCTGTTGCTCAATCTCAATTGAGCTTATTTACTGACTTGGGCATTGTTAATTACATGATCTAAGTACTGTATCAACAGAAACCACCACCTGATAGAAGATTACAGATTCAAAGAAAAATGGAGCCCTTTGGAAGCCCTTTGGAAGCCAGGTGTGAACTGTCTTCTGGCAGATTGCAATTAAACATTGCTTAGGAAGGCCAGATCAAGGTATTATGTTGGTGCCCTTGTTATATCTGAATATTCCTTTGATTATAATGAGCATGTCCTGCAGGTGTTTTAATTAAAAGAGAGAAAGTATTTATATTTTTGTAGAGTTTTTTTCTGGTAGTTTTTTTTAGAAAAAATACTGTAATTGATTGTAATTGATGAAATTACACAACATATTTCAATTACAATTACAGCAGAATTTCAAAACCGAAGTCAGTTACAATTACAGCATTTTGCTATAATGGATTACAATTGCAACTACAGTTGCATAATTGGACCCAGCCCTGATCTTACACAATGAAGCTGTGCACAGCTCACTCTCAGTTCACAGCAGTGAGCAGTACACCAGTACACCAGTACACCAGTACAACAGTACAACAGTACAACAGTACAACAGTACAACAGTACAACAGTACAACAGTACAGTTCTGTCTCAATTACTTAAGTTTAACTCTTTTGTTGGCTTCCAATTGGCTTATTGACACAGCCACACAGGTCTGTGCACAGTTCTAACCCAGTCCCTTGAAGTCCTCTCCAATGTTATTACTGGTATGCACCTACACCCACCCCATGTTTTCCCAGTTGTAATTGTTACATGTCCTGCTCTTTTAAAAGCTAGCTGCCAAGTGAAACCATGCTACACAAATTACATAGATCTGTTATCATTTCTATCTGCCAACAAATTGGTATAAAATGCAAACATAACAGACTGCACATAGTAAAAGTTGCAATTGTAACCATGTAACAGGTTACTAATGCATTACTACGTTGATTTAATATATACAAACCACAAATTAAACGAAATGGCATGTGATAATTTTTTTTAAAGAAAATGTCTAAAAAACGGAGTTTCTGACATTTTTATGTCAGGAAGGTATTTCTGTCAAGACGGTTGAAACCATGGTTTATACCACAGTAGAAACCGTCCTGTCATAAACCTGCCAACCCAACAAATTGTGTTTTAATGAACCCCAGTTAAAAAAAATATATACTTCTGTTTAATTTTAATGTTTGGAATATATGCTGGACGGCAAGGTCGATCATCATACACAGATAATGGTCATGTTATATTCCAAAATTCTAGTTCATGAAAAGACAGTTTAGTGGTCAAGATGTTGGAATGGATGTAATTTATGTCATATAACATTATTTTATAATGAAATGAAACAGACTTTGTACCTTGTTTGTACCTTGAGTTGCCACATTTGTGACTGTATTGATAGAGTGACAGTTACACCAGCCTTGTGGGACCGATCATATCTCACATGGCTGTTACCCATACTCTTTGTGGGACAGATCATACTTCACAGGGCTGTTACCCATACCCTTTGTGGGACAGATCATAACTTACAGGGCTGTTACCCATACCCTTTGTGGGACAGATCATAACTGACAGGGCTGTTACCCATACCCTTTGTGGGACAGATCATAACTGACATGGCTGTTACCCATACTCTTTGTGAGAGGATCATAACTGACGGGGCTGTTACCCATACCCTTTGTGGGACAGATCATAACTCACAGGGCTGTTACCCATACCCTTTGTGGGACAGATCATAACTGACAGGGCTGTTACCCATACCCTTTGTGCGACAAATCATAACTGACGGGGCTGTTACCCATACCCTTTGTGGGACAGATCATAACTGACAGGGCTGTTACCCATACCCTTTGTGCGACAAATCATAACTGACGGGGCTGTTACCCATACCCTTTGTGGGACAGATCATAACTGACGGGGCTGTTACCCATACCCTTTGTGGAACAGATCATAACTCACATGGCTGTTACCCATACCCTTTGTGGGACAGATCATAACTCACATGGCTGTTACCCATACCCTTTGTGGGACAGATCATAACTCACATGGCTGTTACCCATACCCTTTGTGGGACAGATCATAACTCACAGGGCTGTTACCCATACTCTTTGTGGGACAGATCATACTTCACAGGGCTGTTACCCATACCCTTTGTGGGACAGATCATAACTTACAGGGCTGTTACCCATACCCTTTGTGGGACAGATCATAACTCGCAGGGCTGTTACCCATACCCTTTGTGCGACAAATCATAATTCACAGGGCTGTTACCCATACCCTTTGTGGGCAGATCATAACTCACAGGGCTGTTACCCATACCCTATGTTACCCATACCTTGTCTTCAAAATCATCTTCAGTGATCAGTGTACTAAGTATATGTAATCAGATACTGTCAAAGGAATGTTTAACAGTGATAATGTAGCTAACAAGGTCCAGTTACAATGTTGCTGTTTTACGGGCAGTTTGATTGGATTTTGACATCGTATTGATTAAATTGATTGGTAGAAATTCGAAACGCGAAAAAGGAACAATTTTTTAAAAACATCTCTATAGTTTGATTTTTATGTAAATAATTGTGTTGGAAATGTCTTATGTGCAGTTGTTTTTTAACAACTCTACTTTATTATTAAAGTATGCAGTTTGGTGCGTGCTTGCTCTTGTAATGTTTTAATGCAAGTTTTGGAAATTCGTAACTTTACTAAAAAAATTATCTGGAGTCATCGCAAATTAACTGATTTTAGATATGAGTAAACTGGAAACAACTTATCATTTATGCTGTTTCAGCTGTAATAACGCTCAATGAATATATGTTAGCCTGTTCTACTTCTAGACAACATAAATTGCTTGTAATAAAATATGGTGGGTGGCAAGAGCATGCAGCACTTTTGATCTACAAACTGTATTAAACATCCGTCATTTTAACTAGTGTGCCGCAGCCTCAAAGCCACAGAGTTTTATTAATATGTAGCAGAAAATATTTTCATCAAGGAAGTTGGCTTATATAGATGAAATTATTTTCTAATGTTTAATATTCTGTGTTCACAAACAGCAGCCTGTCGTTAATACCCTGTGTGTGTTTACAGGGAGCTGGGGGAAGCGATGCCAGACGAGGAACTCAAGGGCATGATAGATGAATTTGATCTCGACGGTGATGGTGAAAGTTAGTATCTGTTTTTAATGTCATACTTTGCTGGCTACTTTTGAATTGAATTGATCTTTTTTGTCAGTAAAGGTAAATGTTTTTGAGGAACTGTCAAAGCCCACGGATAGGTCAAAACTGCATTTTTTATGTATGCAATATAAACTGCACATGTCAAGGAAGCGATCATTAAAGCCCAGAATTTAGCTTTACGGAGCTTCTTTCCAAATCACATGTTAATCCATTCTTCCTCCAAATCAATGGTGACCCAAGAAAGACTAGTAGATATGGATGAGTGCAGACAACTCGTGCGCCTTAACATATATTGTACAACAGCTACCAGACCTTGGGTCAATTCTGAATTGAATGGATTGAAACAGTTTGTGAAATTGAATTGATCAAAATCAATACAGAATGAAGTGGAATTGTAGTCTGCAAAGTGAGTTGAATTGAATGAATTGATCAAACCCGGGTTCTCTCGATTGAAAGCCTGATGTTCTAACTGCTATGCTACTGTGTCCCACAGTTCATTGAATCAAATTGGAATTGATCCTTGATAAGTACAAGTGAATTGGAATTGATAAAAATTTATTGATCCCAGGTCTGACAGCTACACAATGCCATTGACGAAAAGCATGAAGCTAGACTAATCTGCCTTGACATCAGCAGAGCATTCGATAAAGAGTGGCACAAAAGCAGTCATACTGAATTTCATATGGATACAAGGAAAGCTGCAATGTTGCCATCAATGGAATATGCTCTGGTATCAAGTCTATCAACTCAGGGGTTCCCCAAGGATTCATTCTAGGACCTCTCCTATTCGTTATTTTCATCAATGATATGCCAGACAAAATACAGAACCAGGTCGTCCGCTATGTCGATGACTCATCAGACTTTAGCACAGTCAAGGATAGACAACTTCGGGCAACTGTGGCATGCTCACTTAATGATGATCTGCTGCATATTCAGACATTGGCAGATAATTGGAATGTGATGTTTGGTGCAGCCAAATGCAAGAACCTAACTGTATAAAGGCTGAAAGATGCAGAAACCGGCCTCCTCTCACTCACATTTCTGAACAGAAGTGGAAGCGATGGAACTATTTGGCATCTCTATCGAATTGTCTTGGACACACTTAGTAGACAAGATGGCCAAGGATACATGATCTACAAGAGCATGGTGAAATTCAAGATGTAATATGTTTCATCTGTTTAGATAGCAGCCTCTTAAACATCACTAGGCAGACTTGATGCCATCCAGAGGTGAGCTGTAAAAATTACAGCTACTAGCTTACACCCGTCCATGGAGCAACATGGGTGAAACCACGTTTGATTTTCCAATAGGCCGTCATTATAACGTTTCTTGGCATTCCTGGAGAATGTGTCTATTAACTCATATGATGTGTGTACTTCGTGAAATCATACATTTAAGAAAAATGCACCCAAAGCAGATACCCCTAAATTTCGGCTCAATCCGACGAACGATGTAGAAATGTTGGTACGTTGCCATCAAATGAAAGATCTAATGTAGTAGTAAAGAAAGAAGTTATTTATTTAGAGTTATTTACTTCCATTATTCTTGTCTACCTGTCTTACAAAGATCTAATGTAGTAGTAAAGAAAGAAGTTATTTATTTAGAGTGATTTACTTCCATTATTCTTGTCTACCTGTCTTACAAAGATGAGCACAGTGGGCAAATTGAGTGTTGAACCACTCGGTGGCTTTTCTTGGCCAAATACCACATTTAAGATTGTCTGCCATTTAAGATTGTCTGCCATTACCCCACATTATGTGGTATTGACAAGAAATCAAGAGTAAAATATGTCAAACTACTCTGTATCACGGTGACTTTGATATAGCAAAAAGAATGATGTAATTGTACAGTTCAATGTTCTGTTGCAGTTAATGAAGATGAATTCATCGCAATCATGACTGGAGAGACGTAAAAGACACATACACAGATTAAGACTATGTAAATATCGTATGAGTGCACCATCCAATGTTTTATAAGACAGCAGTTTGAATACATTACATTTATTGTTGTGTTAGCTATTGTGCGAAACTGTTTCCACACACATAGTGTATATGTTTGAACCATTGTATGAATAGTGATGCTTGTATGGCTGGAATTTCAAAGGCACTCTGCACAGCACATACAAACATTTGTTTGGCTGACATTGTATAAGACATGTATTAAAGGTAGTTTTTTATACAGAGATTCCATAGTGTTCTTGATGCTCTTCCACATGTCGGCCTGCAGTGATGGATTCCAATTACGTTGTGACTCCGTCAATGAAATCGTTCTTTATAATCGTATCACTATATTTAAGGCACAGTTACCTCTCAACATCACAAACTGTGTCATAAACAGCATGATAGTTGTAATTATTTTCATAGACGATAACCGAGGCAATCAGTGCCACTACTTGAGCATGTCTGTATCACGTGGCCTACAACATAGACTAGGTAATAGTTGGTATACACATATCGACACACAGTTTACACATATCGACACACAGTTGGCACTGGCGAGACTAGTATTAACGGCGGAGTGTGCCCACTTGTTGCACGACAGGTCACAGAAAAGGTTGCAGTGACAGGTCGCATTTGTACATTACGTAGACCTGTGCATCTTCGACTTTCACTTGACAGACGTCTTGCTACAACAAGAAAGTGTCCTGTCATAATTCACAGGATCCAAGCTTCTTGATCAAGTTTGAACTCAATGCAACATTGTGCTGCTGTTCAATGTAATGAAAATTGCACATGTTAATTTAATGTATGTGTTTTGGCAAACTGAATTTAGCATTAGTTATTTTATTAATTTGTGCAAACAGGCTACATGCTGATTATGAATGAATATAAATTTGATTTCCCTTTAATAACAAAGTTTTCCCTATCAATTCACTACAAACAAGATAGTTCAAGTAATATATGAATGTTATAAATAACTATTTCTGCGAAATGTGTAAGTTTTTTTTCATGAACCAATAACTTATTACACCCGACACCCCGCGATGATCTGCCGTCAGTGTAACACAGTGTTGTACACACCCGTATGTAACACAGTGTTGTACACACCCGTATGTAAGACAGTTCTGTACACACCCGTATGTAAGACAGTGTTGTACACACCCGTATGTAAGACAGTGTTGTACACATCCGTATGTAAGACAGTGTTGTACACACCCGTATGTAAGACAGTGTTGTACACACCCGTATGTAAGACAGTGTTGTACACACCCGTATGTAAGACAGTGTTGTACACACCCGTATGTAAGACAGTGTTGTACACACCCGTATGTAAGACAGTGTTGTACACACCCGGATGTAAGACAGTGTTGTACACAACCGTATGTAAGACAGTGTTGTACACAACCGTATGTAAGACAGTGTTGTACACACCCGTACGTAAGACAGTGTTGTACACACCCGTACGTAAGACAGTGTTGTACACACACGTACGTAAGACAGTGTTGTACACACCCGTATGTAACACAGTGTTGTACACACCCGTATGCCGAGTTGGTTGTGGCCCGTGTGTACGTCGAACGTGTATCCATGCCACGGACAAATGATTTGTAGTTTGTCGCCGAAGTCTTCAATGTCACCTTGGTACAGCGGGCCGCCTGCACTAACATAAAGCGACGTAAACTTGAGGGGTGCACAAGCAACTGAAGCACGTTTGAGTTGTGATGTTAAGAAAATGTGTCGGAGAGAGGGAGAGAAAAAATAGAGAAAGACTACACAATAGGAATACGTCTCAGACTTGTGCCCTAATTTTGAAAAAAATAATTGAGGGTATAATTATATAAAAAAATACGGATATGCTTTCAGTACATGTACTCGCTATAAGGTTAATTTAATATACGCAGCACAATAGAAATGTCCAATGTAATATGCTATACACGCGTGTCATTTCGGACCATTCAAAGCATTTATACTTCACACCGACATAACCGTAGGGTATAATTAGATTCTAAAACGAAACAGCAACTTATTTTAACTTCCTTCATTTAGGGAATAATACACTGTTTGTTGATGTTACAAGTGTGTCAACAGCCAGATAACATCACGAGTGTCGCAGGCAGTAGTGAAGTTATATGGCAGGTGACACTCGAGTGACATGTTATTCCTGTTATATAACGGTGAATTAACATTTGACTTTGAGCGTTTGTTTCACGAAATATTCCGACCGTTCAAAGGAACTGATACGGACGTTTGACGCAGATTACGCAAATCACAACAATCACAGAAAACACGCAAATCGTTCGAACAATCGCGTGTCTACGCCAACGCGTTCGAAACGATTCACACGTCGGTCGGATTCTGAGAATGAGGTTACCGTGTGTTATCTGGTTTGATGTGTCACGGTAAAACGCTCTAGACCAATGGGGTAGTCTTATAACCGTGATATATCCATTCAGACAATGCACGGCAGCCTCGTTCTGAGAATACTATGTTAAGCATACGCTTGTGGACGTCCAGTGGATATCAGCACGGCTAGCCGTTGTATCATTGTAAATACCCCGTGTATGCTGCTGAGCCGGTTTCTCGAAGCATTCGTACCGCGCGAAGGAATAGATGCGGACGTTTGACGCATATTACGTCAGTCAGAACAATGACAGAAAACAAGCAACGCGTTCGAACAATTGCATGTTTCTGCCAACTCGCGGTCTACTCGATCGCGTTCGAAATGCTTCAAACATCAGCTATATTTTTAGAACGAGGCAGTCGTTTTATCCGAGTTGATGTATCACGGTAAAATGCTCTGGACCAGTCAGGTATTCTAATTATTACCGTGATATATTCATCCATATAATGCACGGCTGCCTCGTTCAGGGAATCTTGTGTTAAACATACAATGTTTAATGGATATCAACACGGCCAGTCGTTCTACAACAGGTTTTATACAACGACTAGTGTGCTGATATCAACACGGCCAGCCGTTGTACAACAGGTTTTATACAACGACTAGCTGTGCTGATATCAACACGGCCAGCCGTTGTACAGCAGGTTTGATACAACGACTATCTGTGCTGATATCAACACGACCAGCCGTTGTACAGCAGGTTTTATACAACGACTAGCTGTGCTGATATCAACACGGCCAGCCGTTGTACAACAGGTTTTACACAACGACTAGTGTGCTGATATCAACACGGCCAGCCGTTGTACAGCAGGTTTTATACAACGACTAGCTGTGCTGATATCAACACGGCCAGCCGCTGTACAGCAGGTTTGATACAACGACTATCTGTGCTGATATCAACACGGCCACCCGTTGTACAGCAGGTTTTATACAACGACTAGCTGTGCTGATATCAACACGGCCAGCCGTTGTACAGCAGGTTTCATACAAAGACTAACTGTGCTGATATCAACACGGCCAGCCGTTGTACAGCAGGTTTGATACAACGACTATCTGTGCTGATATCAACACGGCCAGCCGTTGTACAGCAGGTTTTATACAACGACTAGCTGTGCTGATATCAACACGGCCAGCCGTTGTACAGCAGGTTTCATACAAAGACTAGCTGTGCTGATATCAACACGGCCAGCCGTTGTACAACAGGTTTTATACAACGACTAGTGTGCTGATATCAACACGGCCAGCCGTTGTACAGCAGGTTTTGTACAACGACTAGCTGTGCTGATATCAACACGGCCAGCCGTTGTACAGCAGGTTTGATACAACGACTATCTGTGCTGATATTCACTCAATAATGTATTATTCCCTAAATATGATCTACTTTCAAAACGATATTGTTAATGTATAACCAACACATTTTAAAACAATTTTACATTATATTCAGTCGAGGTTCGTGTCGATGGAAATTACTGACATGTTACGTGTAGTGGTTTTTGCTGAGCTGCCATGCAAAAAGACGGAATACGAACAAGAAAGAGGTCGGATGCATTTATGGTGAAACAATTGCTTTCAAAATAATCATGTCACATTTAGCCAAACCGTTAACATTGACTATTCCTTTGAGCTGAGCGTATCCAATGCCCGTGCAGTAGGAATGCCGAGACGTTGCCAATAGTTATCACTCACCCATGTGCGAGCACCAAGCCTCCATGGCGTAGAACGCTCCCCGGACACACACCAGCACGAGATCGGCGCTCTTGCCCTGCCTCGCGTACAGACGCTGACAGGTGAGCGCTGAGAGCGTAGTCTCCTGCCCAACCAGCCGCCACTCCGACCCTGCAGCCATCGTTAAACCCCTCTCTGCTGCATACAGCAACGATCACTGTAGGAAACAACCACGGCTGTCATATTTCTTCGCAATTACGACACTTGCTTTGTCATTAATGAATCGAATGCGTAAGTGCTGCTGGCGTATTCATACAGGTGATGCTAAGGAGGTCAAGTCAATTGATGCCGCGAGGCGAGGACTAACGGTCAAGAGCGATGATTGTGTGGCCATAATCTATACTGGCGGATATTTATTAGATCGATCGTAGCGGTAACAATTACGCAGGAAGGTAATTCCATGTAGTCATCGCTCAATCGCATTAGATTTAGTATGTTAACAGTGAACGTGATGAAACCGTCTTACCTTTGGGCTATGCATAAGTTACAATACGTAACTCTAAAAGTATGTATTTAATAAGATAATTATGACAAACACAACAATTTTTAATTTATGATGAGCATTTTGTTCCTAAACCCGATAAACCGCGGACATCAACTACAAATCACTTTGTACACAAACTCCCACCCGACAGAGCTGTGATATTTACAAATCTGGCACAAATTAACGCTTGTATGACCGGTGACATATTAAACTTGGTAGTGTATATAATGGTCGCCAAGGCCAATATATTCCATGTCAGCAAAACTATTATGTTGTGTTGATGGTGTCAGTGACTGTGTTGTCTAACACCACGGATGCTCGTTAACATCTCAACAACGAAAGGCATAATGTATCTTCAGGAACATTGAATGCGCACAGTGACTTCGGTTCGTTCGGAGTTGACGATGCCACCTCCAACGGTGGGCGTCATTACTTCCTCATTAATCAATAATAATAACTAGATTCACGGCACGTTTAAATTACAAGAGAAATGAGTCAGACTTCTACTGTGCAACTAGCCCCGGGTAACTGTGCAACTAGCCCCGGGTAACTGTGCAACTAGCCCCGGGTAACTGTGCAACTAGCCCCGGGTAACTGTGCAACTAGCCCCGGGTAACAGAGGATGTTCGCTGAAGGTTGTCGATAGCGACATGAACATCCCGAACGGGGATCATTCCGAGTATCAATGCCGCCGCTAATATTCAATGCGTGTTGAACGCGTTTCCAAGTTCCACTTTCTTATAACAACGTCACCTTTATAACAGTAACGTAGACAGTAAAACCGGATTGTGTAGAATAATTTCGCAAGATCAAAATGCAATAAAAATAATTAATTTAACCGATATTCTGTTAATTAATTATATTAATATGCACACGTCACGTCATTGTCTACATAAGTAAAACACCGAATGACGCAGGAACGCAACTCAATCACACCATTTTGTCTTTAAATCATCGGTTGGTAAAGTACGCCCTATGGCTATGTATGGTTATTTACAGAGGGCCATTTCATTAACACATACCGATCTTGGAAATGCACGTATGCGTTTGTTTATGTATCATTATGATGTTAGCAGATGATTCAGGATAAAAATCACAATAATCAAACACTTCAGAATGGAGATTTATACAAGCACGGTAATGGCTAGCAAAAATCTCAGATATAAGAGAGCCTATGATTGGCTGATTGCATTGTAATCTATAGTCTTTTCTGAATTTTTTTAATTGACCGAGTAGAAATATATGTATCCAAGGACGAAACACGTTGCTAGGAAGAATCAGAAGTGATATCAAATTTAAGTTGCAATTTAATTATGCAAATTATGATAGCTATAACTAATATTTTGCCATAAATCAAACAATTCATAAAGAAAACATATTAATCAAAGTATATTTGGTAAAATATGTAAAACGTAAAAAATGTTTTTCTTAATATTTGACTGGGGGTCTGCTACCTTAATCAACTGAGAAAGTGCACTGGTGACAAATGACACGGACCAATCGATGACACACAAGTGATGCCTACTCTCCTCTCTGTGTAGCCCCGACACACGACGCCTAACACGTGATGCCTACTCTCCTCTCTGTTTAGCCCCGACACACGACGACTAACACGTGATGCCTACTCTCCTCTCTGTGTACCCCGACACACGACGACTAACACGTGATGCCTACTCTCCTCTCTGTGTAGCCCCGACACACGACGCCTAACACGTGATGCCTACTCTCCTCTCTGTGTAGCCCCGACACACGACGACTAACACGTGATGCCTACTCTCCTCTCTGTGTAGCCCCGACACACGACCCTAACACGTGATGCCTACTCTCCTCTCTGTGTAGCCCCGACACACGACGCCTAACAGGTGATGCCTACTCTCCTCTCTGTGTACCCTGACACACCACGCCTAACACGTGATGCCTACCCTCCTCTCTGTGTAGCCCCGACACAAGACGACTAACACGTGATGCCTACTCTCCTCTCTGTGTAGCCCCGACACACGACGCCTAACACGTGATGCCTACTCTCCTCTCTGTGTAGCCCCGACACACGACGCCTAACAGGTGATGCCTACTCTCCTCTCTGTGTACCCTGACACACGACGCCTAACACTTGATGCCTACCCTCCTCTCTGTGTAGCCCCGACACAAGACGACTAACACGTGATGCCTACTCTCCTCTCCGTGTAGCCCCGACACACGACGACTAACACGTGATGCCTACTCTCCTCTCCGTGTAGCCCCGACACAAGACGACTAACACGTGATGCCTACCCTCCTCTCTGTGTAGCCCCGACACAAGACGACTAACACGTGATGCTTACTCTCCTCTCTGTGTAGCCCCCGACATAAGACGACTAACACGTGATGCCTACTCTCCTCTCTGTGTAGCCCCGACACACGACGACTAACACGTGATGCCTACTCTCCTCTCTGTGTAGCCCCGACACAAGACGACTAACACGTGATGCCTACTCTCCTCTCTGTGTAGCCCCGACACAAGACGACTAACACGTGATGCCTACTCTCCTCTCTGTGTAGCCCCGACACAAGACGACTAACACGTGATGCCTACCCTCCTCTCTGTGTAGCCCCGACACGCGACGACTAACACGTGATGCCTACTCTCCTCTCTGTGTAGCCCCGACACACGACGACTAACACGTGATGCCTACTCTCCTCTCTGTGTAGCCCTGACACATGCAGACACTACTTCTGCCACGAGAATACACACGACTGAAATGCGGTAAGTCAGAAAATGTGGTTTATTTTGCAAACGCAATCTATATAAATGAGATTGTTATGGCACGATGATGCTATAGCAACACAAAACACACATTGTCTGTTTCACTTTGAAATACACAGTTGGACGATCATAGCAGGCGTGTAAAATTAATGTATAGAGTAAAAGTAATACACAGTTGTAGACGATAAAAAATCTTGTCGCTAAACCGCTAGAAACATGCTCATATAACACACCGGTAGTTCTAGTTGCTATGAAAGGTCAAATTCCATAACATACATTAGTAATTGATTATTACAATATTCAGTAGGTTTAACACAGTTAATAATGGCTGAGAGTCCAGCATTTTCGTAGCCTAATATATATATATATATATATATATATATATATATATATATATATATATGTATTTTATAAGATGGTTTCTGTGATCAGACACAGTGCTCTAGGATGTAGTCGACGGCGGCAGCTATGTCCGGACAGACAGCCGTGGGACGGGGAGAGAATTTCGTTTCGTCGCCTTCACGATATTTACCTGAAACAACCAGACAATCATTTATGATTGTACGTGGTCGTCAATGTGTGTACGTAAACATTAATCATTATTTTTTCAGTGTTCAGAGCACTGGAAATGTAAGGTAACAGCCATGACGTCATCGACATGACGTGTATTTATCAGCTACAATAAACATGTTTGGGCACACATACCCTATAGACAATGTTCTGGTTATGTTTGCTGTATGATGTAATGCGAAGAGCTGCGTGTCCACGAACCAAGGATGTAGTATGTGTAAATAAGCAATGTATGACATGCACATACTTCTTACATGTTCTCTGGAGACATGTATGACATGCACATACTTCTTACATGTTCTCTGGAGACATGTATGACATGCACATACTTCTTACATGTTCTCTGGAGACATGCACATACTTCTTACATGTCCTCTGGAGACATGTATGACATGCACATACTTCTTACAAGTTCTCTGGAGACATGTATGACATGCAAATACTTCTTACATGTTCTCTGGAGACATGCAATTTTCACATCTTGTTGGGTAATTACACAAATGTATGCGTGCGTGCGTGCGTGGGTGTGTGTGTGTGGGTGTGTTGTCGTACGCGCATTTTTTTGTGCATGCATGTACGCATGTATCTATTCTAGACTGATTAGACTTGGTTTCTTCAAAGAAACAAGCAATTACGAACAGTGAAATGAACCACAGACCCACCTGTCTGCACCAAGATTCCCAGCATCCCTGCATTAATTGCACCACTGACGTCGTCGCGCGCATCCTTCAAAAAAGGAATGGTCTGAAGTTGACAAATCATTGAGTGACGGCAGTAATAGTGTAGATGCGTTTATACATTTCATTCAAAGTCCTGAATTGTTGTATGCATGAACAATAACACTGCATCTACGACTGATGGCAAAGGTGCATTGTGTTACATACATAAGCAAAGTGATAGAGGGGAACAATTCTGGAAGACTGTTGTTTCTGCATTAGTACAATCACATTTTAAAGTTTACTTGTTTCATCAACACAAATTCGTTTTATTGGCAAAAATTGTAAACGTACATCACCAATCATAACTGCGTTGTGTGGGCTAACATCAAGATTCTGAATGGCTTCATGGAAGAATGTCTTCTCTGGCTTCCCCACCACCTCGGCAGTCGCTCCCGTCGCATACTCCAGTCCTTGCACGAATGGTCCTACAACCACCAAACCCTTGTGTATTTACTTACACCATGGAAACATACAACACATTTAACTATCGTCACAGTGGATGCAGTACACTTCACTGATATACGTAAAATAATGACAATGATCTAGAAAAAGAAGAAATGTTAACATTTTAATATAACTATTACTAAAACAAATAGTACAACCTATAAAACCAAAACGCATTGAATGGTTCTGCACATATTTCTCACTTGCCAAATCATTATCATGCCATGTGTTCACCAACGTGGAACTGTTTCTGTATCTTGAATATATATAGACACTTTAACGTGTGCTGAGCTACCTGGGCCAAGGTATAGGCCGTCTGCTTTCTTGTAGTAGCGAGCCTTGTGGATTGCAATGAGTGGAGCCCCGTCCATGAGTAGCCTGAAGGCCTGGTTCATGTAGTTGTAGTTGAAACAACTGGGGGCGAGTCCAACGACGACGGCATTCGGGTCTTCTTCAGTGATGCCTGCAACATGCCACAATATCTCGACTATTTCCCTGAATTAGTGTAATATTTATTAGAAGTGGATTCTGTATGTAACAAGCATTTTTGTTAATTAGTGTATTTTATAAACAAGGTTTGAATTGTTGCAGCCCCTTCATCTGTCTATCTAAAATGTTATCTAAACGGTGCAGATATAGGGGAGAGTTGCCCGGATTGTACCAGTTCCTCGATCGGACCAGTGCTGTATATTTCATATGACTGTATGCCGTGGCATCCTTTATCTATTATATCATTCATCAGTGGCATTTCAATTGACACGGTAAATTTCGACGAAATAGCAGTACTTTTTAAAATATTTATCACCGAAAGTAGGAATTTCTATGTCCCCGACATAATAACCAGTTATCAGTACAGCACCCTTGGTCATACTTGCTGTCGAAAATGTGTGTCCGTCAAGAGTATAGGAGCCTGTATGTGGCGATAATAAGAATTTTAAAGTGGATGTCGTCTGCTTGTGATGACAACGCAATATTTTTAACATGTGAAATTCCACAATTGGACCACTGCAGTTGCCACAATTGGACCAGTGACCCACATAAGGGTATGCCATCGTTAGATGTGTGTAATTATTCCAACACAGTTTATTGATTACCAGAAAGTAATATTAGACAAAGGAGCAATTATAATAATGCAAATAAAGGAAGTTGCTAAGTGGTCCAATCGAGGGAACTGGTAACAGAACACATTTGGTAAATATACATTGTTTCGGATTACCAAAGACTTTATTAGAGTTTACATAAATTTAGTGCCAATGGTCCTATATAAGCGGACGAGGATGAAAATAGAATTGACAAATGGTGGACCTCCTGGGGCAAAGGCTGATGTCCAATGAGGGGTTTGTTACTTGGCTGTTTCGTAGATTTTGTTAAACCAACGAAGGAGGAGACTGTTGTGTTCATACTCGATAGCCACATGACCCACACAAAGAATTTGGCTGCAGCTGATATGGCTCGGGAAGCTGGAGTGGCCATGGTCTCACGTCCGTCACACACGACTCACCGATTCCAGCCTCTTTGGATGGGTTTTTTCGGACCGTTTGTGAAATACTTCGATAATGCAGGCAGACAGCATGGCAAGTTGCCGAAATTCTTAATGTGGCATACAGAAAAGCAGCATCCGTTCAGAATGCTGTTAGTGGCTTCAGGAAGGCAGGTCTGTGGTCATTGACCGTATACATATTCCAAGACTGACTTCGCTGCTGCTACGGTAACTAATGTAATCACGGAAGCTGCACAAGAGCACAACCCTATGCCATCTAGCTCTGACTCCAGCTGTTGCAGCTCCAGCACTGACAGCTGTTGTCATGGTGACTGCACAAGAGCACAACCCTATGCCACCTCTGACACCAGCTGTTGCAGCTCCAGCACTGACAGCTGTTTCCATGGAAGCTGTACCAGAGTTATAACCACTGAAGAAAGAAACTAGCTAAACAAAACAAAGTAGGACCGGATGTAGCTACGCCTACTAGGCCTACACCCACCCAAGAGCCCAGTACTTCTGAGACCACTGCAACTCATTCGAGAGCACAGTTCTGATCCGCCCCAACATAGTTGATTGCAGCTCATCAAGGACATCGAACGCTGCAGAAATGGTCAACGGTGCACCATTTTGTACAATGGCAAAATCTACCCAGGCATAATGCGACAAGTCATGGATGTGACGAAAGAAACTGTGGCGGTGCAGAACGTGTAAATTGTGCAACAGAATAGGCTCCGATGGCCTCTGGAGGATGACACAGCAGTATACGAATTGCAGTTGACACTATACAGGCATAGTGCGACGAGTAATAGATGTGATGAAATACTCTATCGTGCCAGTGCATGCTGTTGCGAGACAGAACATGTTGTGGTGAGCTCTAACGGATGTCGATCATTTCCGCAAGCCTATTCCGGAGTAATATTGACAGAAGACTGTGAACATTAGGCCCTGTTAACATCTCATTTGACTATTGATTAATGTTGTTTCTAATGAACACTATATTTACTCATGTATTAATTCAAAGTTTGGTCTACATAATTTGTTTGTTTGTCCAGTCGAAGAAGACATGGGACATTGTGTAGGGTGGATGGAACTACAAAGATTTTGCACATTGGTATTTATTAGTATAATGTATTTCACTAATGATAACTATTATTGTTATAATGAACACTATATGTTACTTATGTATCAATTCATAATTATGCTTAGTCATATATATAATAATTTTACTTTTGGTCCAATTGAGGAAACCGTAGCCACGATTGGACCATTTTGTAATTTTATTTAATTAATTTTTTTTAAAATTCGTCAATGATTTTCTGGTGATTAATAGCTTGTTGTTGAAAATAAAATATACTGGTAAACTCTATGTTAGTAAATTGTTTACATCAATTCCATTTGTTTTTGCATCTATATTCAAGTTTATCGTTAGGGGTCCCAATCCCGGCAACTCTCCCCATTGATGAAATTTTAATTGTAATATGTCCCAAAATCGAGCCACAACTATGGCTGAAGAGCACTTTTCAATCACTTGTTGTTTACATTCCAACTTATGAATTCATATATATACATATATATATATATATATATATATATATATATATATATATATATATATATATATATATATATATATATATATATATATACATATACACAGGTGTATTCATATGCTTGCTTTAGAGAAACATCAGAATAACTATGCACATTCACAAATGTCAAGACTATATATATATATATATATATATATATATATATATATATATATATATATATATATATATATATATATATATATATATATATATAATATATATATATATATATATATATATATATATATATATATATATATATATATATATATATATATATATATATATGTGTATATGTATATATGATATATATATATATATATATATATATATATATATATATATATATATATATATATATATATATATATATATATATATATATAAAATTTCAATATTTTCGATTTCAGCCTACTCAGCAACAACTTTGTGTTATAATTTATGTATGATCTACAACGATACTGTCAGAAAGTTGCAGATTGTAGTTGTCATAATACACATTTACCCTTGAAGTCTTCCTTTGCAGAGTCTTCGAGCAGCAGGAATGGTCTAACCTGCTTCGTCTCCACCAGCTGTCTTGCTGCGGACAGTGATGTGAAGATCTCACTGCGGTCAATCTCAAAACCAAGACTGGTCAACTTCTGGTGCAGCAGACGTAGTGGCTCCTTTGTAGTGTTTGTCACATATTTCACTTTGATGCCAGCTTTTGTCAACCTACAAGGATCTCTTTCATTAGGTATCATGCTTAGAATGTCCTGTGAGTTTGCTGTTTGTTATAACAAAATTGCTTGCAGATAATAATAAAAAAAAACTTACTCATTATTATAAAAAAATACTGTCAAAGAGTTATTACTTGGCTGTAGTACAAGGTCACTCTCTGAAATGGGTTTGATAGAAAATATCTTTTTATCACTTAAGAAAGATAGTAGAATGAGGTGTCATTAGTGAAGGATCAGTGTAGATTGGATATCAGAGAGTACCGGTACTCATTCTCACAGAGGACAATAAATGAACAGAACAGGTTATCTGCAGATTGTGTAGAAGGTAGCAACGACAATATGTTTATAAACAAAATTGACAAATATTTGAAGAGAGCTGTTTTTTTACTTTTGATAAGCCAATGGCTTCCTTGTCCACTTGCCACCTGGGTCTTTGCCTTGCATGGCAATCTTGTAAAATCTTGTTAACTGGACTGGAGGGCAACACTTCGTTAAAAAAAAACTGTACGCTACATTTTAAAATGTGTTCCAAATAGCGAAATATTACTTTCTTTATTAATGCCAATAAAGTGCATGTCTATTAATCAGTTATTGTTGCTGGACAGTTTCATCAACAGAAATCATAAATGTCAGGATTACAAAATCTTACATGTTGTACTGATTAGAGCTAATTATTTCTATATGAAAGCCTACAACAAGAACATAGTAGCTTAAGTTATGTTAGTGCGACAACCATAGAGAAATGTTCAACAACAGAGAACATATTTATTTGCTAAAATGTTCCAGATTATTATACTGCCAGCTTTGATTCATTTCCATGGTTATTCTTACATTATTTTATCTTGTTAAATTAGTGATGTACTATTTCATGAATTTTTTTTCCATGGATATTTTTACATTATTTTATCTTGTTAAATTAGTGATGTAATATTTCATGAATTTTACGTGTCTAGTGCTTCTTTGGCTCCTTTGATGGCAGTGTCGTCTATATGGATAGTTCCACTCAGGTCCACCAGGGCAGCAGTGATTCGGCGACTCATGCTTGCTCTATAATAACATCAACATACATTTTATTGAAATTTTATTTACCGTGTTTGTAAGATGTATTGCATTTATCCATAAAACCCAACAATTGTTATGTAGTTTAGTTATAAATGTATAATTAGCGTGAAGGTAAAAACAGAAAATGCCACAAAATTTCTATGGGTTATGCTGAAATAAACTCAAATGATCAGTTTATCTAGTTGAATAACTGTAGTAACTTTCGCTTGATATCTCTATCTAAACATTTTGCAGTCAAGCTGCCAGATTCCAATGGATGTGCTTGCATCAACACCCAGCACCACTCCAGGATAAGCTGTGCATGAAAACTGTTTCTGCTAATTAAATATAGGCGTTAAATATAATGTATCACTCTGCAGAATGCAGGACGACACCACGAATGAACAGTTAGTACTGCTACGTAGTGGGTAGCAATGCAACACTTCAAACAAAAAAGGCAACGTATCTCAGATTCTCAGACGTTTTGCCTTTTGACTTAGTTTGAGTCTTGGTTACAACTTAATTATGACGTTATTTTGACAAAATAAATAACATATCTTCATAACAACGCCGGCAAGTATACAACACCATATCATTATACTGCACGATTTACTTAAGAACATCAAGGCAACGTTATTTTAAAAGCAGTAACTGGTAATACTATAACTTATAAGCACAACCGGTGCCAAAGCATTTTTAGACAAAGCCAGTACAAAATGATGGAACAGTAATAAGTAGGGCGATAAAAGGGGAAGTAACAATTATTGTAAGCACAAAAGATAACTGACGAAACATAACTAACTGTTTAACGTTAGTCAAGCTTAATGCACAATTCTAAAACCACGTACTGCAGTGACAACACTCGGATTGTGCAAAAAAAAGTGCACGCCCCTTTTTCGTTACGACTTCGTTTTCGTTAAGGATGATTTTATAACATCATTTTACACGGTAGGTGACAACACAACGCAACACCTGCGATAGGGTGCTGCCTCCTACTGGTGTACTTAAAGTTATCATAATGTACAAAGTGGCGTTGGTGAAGGGGTATCTAAACTATGGCATATTCCTACTGCTGAACGAGTCAATGTCAACGAATAATTAAACGTAGAAACATATGTGGAGTTGAACAATACAAACTGGTGATGCAGGTCGATATTACGTATATTTTGGTATGCGCTTTGGTGCTACTACTACAGGAATTAATCTAGGGCTATAACTGCTTCAGATATTTCACCACAGGGGCAAAGTGAAATTACTTTGAACACAATAATATGAACAATTCAGTACCACTAAACCACTTCCATGCCAGGAATATTGTCTCTTTCAGCGAATATAATACAGTGGAAATGCATTTACTCCTTACATAGTTCACAAGTAAAGTCAGTGACGTCATCAGTTCCTGTACATTCCCCATGTGCCCATCTTACGCAAGTGTCGCACTTTATCCATTTCTACTGCGTATTTCAACTGCTGATCGAGTCAATGTCAACAAATAATTAAGCATAGAACCATATGTGTAGTTCAAAAATAAAAACTGGTGATACTGATATGTTTGCATCCACTCTGGTGCTACTGCTACATGAACTAATTAATCTAGGGCTATAACTGCCTCAGATAAACTCCCTTATGAAAAAACTTGCAAAACAGGCAAACACGGTCCGGGTCTATTATAAGCTATGACATAAGCTGTTCTATCTAAATGAAGCTTTTAACAGTTGTTGTTTCCCTTTCACCGAACTGCGACGAGAACCGTAGACCTGACCTCTCGGCTCCAACCAATCAATCACACCTGTCAATTAAGGAAAGCTAACAGACGAGGAGCGTTGCTGTTATCACAACGCGTATTATCGATTGATAGGACAATAAGTATTTGGGTCATTCAAATCGTTTCGCTAATTGGCCGGAAATGACCTGCTATTCTCTTTCGTTTTCCAAGTGGCTCAACATCTGTCCAGTCGTCCTGACCACACTCCGCTTTTATGTCATCGAATGTAATTGTCAGATGAGGTTACCGAACAAGATGTAGTTGGCCCAATATTTTGGTCGTGTTATATGAATAACCAAGTTCTACTCGGTTTGGTACGAAGAACTCGATCTTCTTTAAAAGCACACAATATTATGTCCTGTCAGCCTTTTGTGAAGGGACATATTCTTTACAATAACGTATTCGACATATTCTTTACAATAACGTATTCGACATATTCTTTACAATAACGTATTCGACATATTCTTTACAATAACGTATTCGACATATTCGTACCTTCCCAGGTATAATAAAAATTATAATTACGCATGTTTATTTATTGTATTTTCACCGTAGGTCACGATTTTCTTCTGAATTGAAGTGTCATGCGTACCCAACTGAATTGTGCTGCATCGTGTACGTACGTAAGCACGCACGCACGTACGCCTACATACGTGTGCACATATGCACGTAGGCCTACGTACGCCAACATCAGTGGTGTATGGGGGGAGCATTGGGCCACAACCCCCCACTTGTTTATTTTTTTCGTATGTAACCTGTTGCGCCACTACACGGTAACGTGGTAAACTAATGGGTGACTAAGCTCGGAGATCCTCTCGTTCAGCCTCCAAATTTGTGAGAGATCATAGATACGCCACTGGTCCACACGCACGTATGAACGTAGTATGTGCGAACGAACGTCGTGCGTGTTACGCTAAGTGGTAGCTGAGTGAGGAGGGAGTGCCATCCCCGGCGCCAGAAGGCCGCCCCGAGATCCCCCGCCGCTAGTCACAAGACATCGCCATCACTCCGTTCGGGAAACGACTCACTGTTGCGTTCGCTGTAGAAGCGTTGCCATAGTAACGATGCAGGTGGTCAGGCGGTCAGTTGCATGGCGGATGTCAGCGCGTGAAGGTAAGACACAGTGTTCGACTATCATTTGTCGAGGATATATCAATGCTGGTACCGTTAGAACGATAATTCCATGGACTCAACGCCCTCCATGCTGGAGCGTTTGGAAAATCAGTGGCGTAATTGGTAATTGCCCCGGGAATGGCCTCTTCCTTTGAGAGATCATAGATACGCCACTGGGGCTAGCAGATGGACAAGATGGGATAATACTTTTCAAGACACATTGTTGTCACGTTGTCACGCAAGTCTGGAATAGTGCTTATTAAATAGTTAATCATTAGACATTGCCGCTAAAAAGGACTGTCTTGTTGAATTGTTCATGGAAAAAAATTATCCGTAGGGTTCGATAGATGATAACTCGATAGATAAATGATAGTTTTTACGATTGATGTCAGACGCATCATTAGCATGTGCCATACGACAATAGTGTTGCAATCGCTAGGACACGTGCATATACGATTCAGATATTTGGAACTGCTTTATTAGCTAGTACACCTGCACTGTGATTCCTACTTTAGACCTATTGACCGCTTTGCCTGTTGCTGAATGCAACGTGCATTGATTTGTTGCTGTATCACTGTCCACTGCAGGAGTGGCAGGACAACACAATGGCGCCATCTGTCGTCGCGCATAGGAGTCAACGATACAATGTCATCAAAAAGGAACTCGTGAAGAGAGGAGAGATCTTCGTTGACAACGAGTTCCCGGCAAACAGCAAGTCGTTGTTCTTCAGTCGCGTTTGCAACGACGTTGAATGGAAAAGACCACAGGTGCTGCAGTTGTTTCTCAAGTTATATGTTTTGTGAAGGCCTCCATTATTGTCGGTGTTGAATTAACTTAATTATCGCCGAATCAAAACTGGGAATGCACGCAGCGAAAATAAAATAAAATTAAACTGATAAAAGGGTATCTTACCATGTTATTTGTCCTGTTCAAAATTAATGTTTTTATTAATTTCGCAAGGGGAAACGAAAGATCTGAAACGTTGTCGTATTAAACCATGGGACATCACTACATATTTATTTGTGGGAGTTGACTTCATAGACGGATGGTGTTCATCCGACCAATAAAGGAGCAGTCGTTTTTAGTGGCGAATTTGTTAGAAGAGATGACGACAAACTTAGTATAATTTGTATAGCTAGACCCGAAGGGGAACATTGAGTAAACTACTGTAGTGCGGGCGAACGATTGTGCTGTATCCGAGCAGATTGTGTTACATAACGTTACTATCCCTAATACCCAGTCACTTATTGCAGGAACTGTGCAAGGTTCCGAAACTATCCGTGGACGGGTCGACATGCTCGGACCTGAGTGAAGGAGAACTCGGCAACCGCTGGTTTGTGGCAGCGTGCTGTAGTCTGGCTCGGGAACCGAGACTCTGGCAGAAGGTGGAGAAGACATGCTTATTGATGTTGTTGATATTGTTGCTGCTTCTGATGTGACTGTCATGTTGACATATATACGGCTTCATCTCGTGCTGTGGCGTTGTGTCTAATGCTACTTCAGTTGCTTACGTTTCTAAGACTGTTCCTGTCCTTCATCGTTACTGACGTTTCTAAGGCTGCTCCTGTCCTTCATTGTTGCTGACGTTTCTAAGGCTGCTCCTGTCCTTCATAGCTGCTGACGTGTCTAAGGCTGCTCCTGTCCTTCATCGTTGCTGACGTTTCTAAAGCTGCTCCTGTCCTTCATTGTTGCTGACGTTTCTAAGGCTGCTCCTGTCCTTCGTCGTTGCTGAAGTGTCTAAGGCTGCTCCTGTCCTTCATCGTTGTTGACGTTTCTAAAGCTGCTCCTTGTCACTGTATCTTGTGATGATTCCTTGTCGCTTGCTGCTACCGTCCTTCCTTCTAGCCTGCTGATGTTCTTCTCAGTTGCATATTGCTATAATTCTTTCGTCTAGCCTGTTTCTCTCCTCCGTCTCATCACATATTAATCGTATCATGAAAACAACTTTACGTATTTTGCATTCCTGCAAACGACAACACGTATCGTCCCTCTTGCAGGTGGTACCGAATCACATGGAACAGGAATGGGAGCCGGACGCTACCTATACCGGCATATTTCACTTCCAGTTCTGGCGCTGCGGCCATTGGGTGGACGTGGTCGTCAACGACGAACTGCCCACCCGAGATGGCCGGCTTCTGTTCTGTCAATCGCAGTCGACGAACGAGTTCTGGCCGGCCCTGCTCGAGAAAGCCTATGCCAAGTGAGTTTTCTAAAATTCCTAAGTGACTCCTCATGTAAAGGAAAACTTTGATTTGCGATTATTGTTGTGCTATTTTTACGCATGTCGTATTATAATTACGCAGTCAAGCAAACGACGTGCTAAATGCGTCATTTTCTTCTTCCCTTTCCAAGCAGAGAGTATGTGCGTGCGTTGTGTGTGAGCGTGCGTTCCTGTGTGTTGTGATTGTATACACGTAGGTATGCATATAAGGGTCAGTGTGTCCTTCTTACGTTTGCTTTCTCCCTGCTTTTCATGCCTTTCACTTTTCTATCGCAAATTTTCTTCGTTAACATATCACGCAAGCATCTATAAAGAAGACTCATTTGGAAGTTTTGAAGATGTAGGGTGGTTCGATGATATCTGGGTGCACTGATAACACAGAGTAATGTTTAACGTCACCTTTCAGGTTGTACGGCGACTACGAGAGTCTGAACTCGTGTTGCACCGTCGATGCTCTCGTTGACTTCACCGGCGGCGTAGCGCAGAAGTATCTCATAGACGAGTTGGACATTAAGTGGGACATAAACAGAGTGAGGCTGTTCCAGGAACTACAGGAAGCGCTGGAAAACAAGGCTCTGTTGACGTGCTCGATAAAGGTGAGAGACATATAAATCCCTTGTGTTGTGGTTGCAAGCAAATAAACAATAATGGTCTACCCTTTGGTATTAAATCATTTAATATAATGAGGCATTTAATAACTATAATATTGCAAGACACGACAAAAACGTCGACAGCTACAATATGTAATAGCAGCGACAATAAAACAATATTACAACGACTACTAGAGCGATATCTTAGCAGGCACCGTAGACCTTAAACTGACCACGACGACACCACTGTTTGTACGACAAACGGCCCCTTTCGAGGTATAAAAAATTAATAAAATTTTACATATTTTCAAAGGTTAAATGTATCCAATATAACACATCACACGTAATCACATACATAATGTATGCTAATTGCACAATTCATGCAACACTATTTCATATAGCAAAACTACATGAATTATATATACGGAAAACGAAACTGTAAATTGTAAAATGTGGAGAAAATTGTAGTGCGAGAGGGAGACAACAGGTGATGTTGCGGAGGAAGGGTTGATCAAAGGCAACGGTTACTCCGTGACAGCCATCCGAGTCATCCACGTTCAGAAAGACCTGAGAGAGATGGTCGGCACGCCGGAACTCTTCATCGTGAGGCTGCGCAATGCGACCGGAAAGAAGCAGTGGAACGGCGACTGGTCGGACACGTAAGCTAAATACATGCACACACACACGCACACGCACACGCACACGCACACGCACACGCACACGCACACGCACACACACACTCATGCAAATGCGTTACACATGAACACATATGCGTTCAATATGGGAAACAGGGGTCAGGGTTATCGAAGGGTGGCAATTAACACGCTACTACGGCGGCTATGTAGGGAATAGGAAGTTGGATTTGTGGATTTATGGGAATGTTTTGTTGGGAGGGCTGACTTGTAAATAAGGGATGGGCTTCATCTAAGTAGAAAGGTTGCAGCAGTGTTTGCGGATGAACTCTCAGCAGCAGTCGACCGTGGCATGGGTAGCATAAAAATGTTTTTGGTAACAAACAACTATATACGCAGGGGGTTACTTAGAGGTGCATCAAACAGAACCAGAGGCAATTAGTGCACACAAACCGGTAACGAGATGTGTCCGAAAAACATTTCTGAAGCTGGTTATAAATGCGTGTGTTTAAATGCAAGGAACATAGTAAATCATATGATTGCTAAAATCGAATCATGGGCCAACAAAGACATAGCAGAAGCTGAATTAGGACTGACATTACACGCAGTGTTTAGGAGAGATCGAATGGAAGGAAGAAGGGGAGATTCCAAACATTAGTTCATTGTGTTTTTAACACAAAAATACAAAACGCAATTAAGGAAGTGAGTAAAGGTGAATCTATCATAATGGGTGATTTTTATCGACGGACGCATACAATGGACATTCTAGATAGTACAGGGGGAGAATACTAACAATTTATATTTTTAATTCAGGATAGCTTATTTACTCAGCACGTGCTGGCGCCAACCAGGGGAGAGAATGTATTAGATTTAGTTTTTTCTTCACAAAAAATTAATTAGTGGACACTATCAAATACACGAACCATTGGGTAACAATGATCATAATTAAATACATTTTAACATCAAAATAAAATCAGAAAGTAAAAATAAAACAAAATACAGGAGAAACGTCCACAAAAGTAAATACAAAGATATGAGAAAATACTTAGCAAAGCTAGATTGGAATAACATGCTGAGGAATTAGAAAGCAATTGAATGTTAGAACATTTTAAAATATGAAATTGAGAGTATCATTGAAAAATTTGTTCCCTTGAAAAACAAGGAAAATGGTTTAGAAAGAAACACTTGTCAAACGAAGCTATTAGAAAACATTAGCGTACAAGCAAACTATGTGGAGGATTTATAGGCGTACCAGGAAGAATGAAGACTACACAAATTATAAAGAGGCACTTAATGTAGCTACGACTAAAATTAGAACATATAAATGAAGGTACGAGCAAACATTAGTATTAAAAAATTACAACAATAGTTGTTATGCATCAGGAGTAAACAAAACGTACGAGACAAGGACACTAAACGTCAGTGCTGGAAATATAATATCAGAAGATTTTTTAATGGCGGAAGACCAAAATGGATATTTCAGTACAGTGCTTACCAGAGAGGATTTTTTTTACTTCATTACCAGTTCCAGATGCAACGTTGGTTAAATCTGACTATTTAGGGTAATCAGTTGCAACTTCTAAAATGGTAGTTAAGAAAATAAAGGCAATGAAAGATAATAAATCACATGGAGTTAATGGAATTCTTCCAAAACTACTAATGGAAACAGTATAACAAATTAGTATACAACTTGCACGAGTGTTCTTGCCGTTAAAAGAGGGAGTGGTCCCTTTTAAATGGAAAGAAGCAAACATCATACCATTATTTAAAAAGGGTTCGAGAAATAAGTCAGATAATAATTACATACCAGTGAGTCTAACATTAGTGATTTGTAAATTATTAGAAAGGTTAATTAAATATCATAGGTTAGGCATCGATTACTAAATCCATTTCAACATGGATTCCTAAAAGCGAGATCATGCTTAATAAATATGTTTATTTGGAAAAAAATCACTAAGTGGATAGACGGGGATCACCAGTAGATATTATCTACTAAGATTTTCAGAAAGCTTTCGACAAAGTTTCACATCAAAGATCACTACTTAAATTAAAAACCCATGGTATCGGGATTGAACAATGGCTGTCTGACAGAAGACAGCGTGTTGTAGTAGATAGGGAGGTTTCAAATTAGAAATCAGTTTTGAGTGGTGTACCACAAGGATCAGTATTATAATATTTATTATTCTTAATATATACATAGAAAGAAAGCATGCCTCGGTATGCTATATAAATATAATACAGGAACCATCTCAATTAACTCGCTGTACTTCCCCACACTATTCTGTCCAAAAAAAAACACAAGGAAGACATGACATCGGGTATGATCTTCCCTAAAGAAGTGGTATCTGCTTCATATATAAATGATTTGGAGGATATTATAACCAGCAACGTACTGAAATTTGTGAATGACACGAAACTGTTCAGAAAGGTTAAAAATGAATGTGACATGTACAAACCGATCTAGACAAATTAGTTAAATCGTTGAAAATTGGCAGATGGGAGATACTGTTCCAGGTACTACTTAAAAAAATAGTGTGGTACTGCAGCTTCAAATGGTATTCAAATTCTTGGGCTGATTAGGAGAAATATAACATATAAGGAAAAAGAACTAATCATACCTCTGTATGAAGCAATAGTGAATAATGTGTACAAGTTTGGAGATCATATCTTAAGAAGGATATACATATGCTTGAACGAATGCAGAGGAGAGCAATTAAAATGACCCCAGAACTGAAAGACCTTAGACGAACGCCTAAAGGAATATGGTTTAACAACCATACAGACAAGGAAGTTAAGAGGAGATCAAATATAAGTTTCTAAGATACTGAATGGATAAGAAACTATTGATAGATATATTTTCTCACTCAAGAAAGATAGTAGAACTAGAGGACACGAGATATCATTAGTAAAGGACCGGTGGCAACAATAAATGAATGGAACACATTATCTACAGTTTGTGTAACTGTGTTTGCTAGCAGCGTGAACATGTTTAAACACAAGGTTGACACATATCTCAGGAGTGCGGGTTACACATAGATGAAAAAATATTGGACTCTCGATAAGACAATGGCTTCTTTGTCCACTTGCCATCTGGGTCTTTT
This sequence comes from Lamellibrachia satsuma, assembly GCA_033239005.1. Taxonomy (NCBI): domain Eukaryota; kingdom Metazoa; phylum Annelida; class Polychaeta; order Sabellida; family Siboglinidae; genus Lamellibrachia; species Lamellibrachia satsuma. Next base: position 9,269,959 of record BSQZ01000018.1, read on the forward strand.
TCCTTGGATGGCAATCTTGTTAAATCTCATTAAATTATGAAATATGTTTATTTTTCTAACTGTAACTGTTGTGGCTGATACATGAGCAGAAATGAACACAACATATTGCTGTGGGATTTTAAATTTTGCACAAATGTTATATGTCGTTGCGTCATGTTGTCCGTTTGTAATAAAGGTTGTTGTAAAAATATTATATGAGCCAAACACCAAATGCAGTTTCTGTATAGGCACATATCCAGGAATTATATTAAATAGTAGTTCAGGAACCTTAGGAACATATCTTGTTTCTCCCACAGATCAAGACAATGGACTCTCTTGTCTACCAAAGATCGAGAGAAATTCGGTTTAACATTTGAGCAGGAGAATGATTTCTGGTGAGTGCAGTTTGCAAAAGACGCAAACATGACACTATGCCACGTAAGGTTGAACACATTAAGAACCAACATAATTGTCGTCTCATCTAAACATTTGAGAGCCCACAATGGCAGCAACTCCTTCAATATATCGTCATCTTTGACAGTATGGCACCACCACGAAATATAATATAATTTAAGAAACGGCTATGCTGGCCACCAACATTCGCGACAATCATGTTTTGATGTTATAATAACAACATAATAGTAATACTACATTTTGTTTGTGCTCCATATATCTGACATATGTGGCCATTCAGAGGCTAATTGATGTTATAACTTAAGACATTCTTCTGTCGGAATAGCAAGAGGATCCACACTAATTATTTGCAATGTCACTTATGTATATTATGTGTACTTTTATTTATGCATATAGGCAATCGCTTTCCGTTTAAAAGAAACGTCGAGAAAAATTAGTAAAATACAGTTGGAACTAAACTAGCGTCCTAAACACACTCGTTTTCTGCACGACTTGACTTCCCAGGTGGTAGTTGTTCGACAAAATATTGATGGACCAAAGACCAGCAGGCTCGCAATCACAGTAAACACCGATATACGTTGTAAAACACGTACATACTGTTGTTTACAAAATGTTGATTCACAATTCAAGCAGAAAGCATGACATAATCAATGTGTTTTATACATTCATAACAATAATAATAATTAAAAAAAAACGGTTTGACACTCCTGCATTTCTATGATATTCACAATAATATTACGCAGTATAGAAACATTATTGTGTCACAGGATGTCATTCGACGACTTTGCCAAATATTTCACCAACGTTGACATCTGTCATTTCTTCAACACCACCTTCTTCACGGTAAGCAAGACTTGGTGCGAGGCGACGATGGCCGGAGAGTGGACGGCCGGCGCCAAGGGTACACACAAAGACCGCGCAGGAGGCAGCGACAAAAACAACACCTTCCTGCAAAACCACCAGGTGACGCTGTCAACCTACTTATGTCTTGTTTTGAAAAGCTAATGTAATATAATCAATTTTACATAAATATTCTTAGAAATGTGTATGCCATATCACCGTATCACTTTCCGATAAAGGTGCTGTGTTAGATCCGCCATGCTTTCAACTAACGAATCTGCCTGTGATGTTTACGAATATATGCTTAGTTAGCATCCCCAAGTACAACAGCTCGTTTGCCCGGCATCAACATTAATACATTGGCCACGTTACGTTCGTGCGTTCTACGGTTTTGTAGCAAGTAGATTGCAGGCAATTGAGCGATAACTCAAGGGTCCAGTGCAACACATCTTCAGAGCAATGTGTTTTTTTAATCATCGAATTGTTTACGTTTCAACTTAAGACACACCTTTTTAAGACAGCATTTGAAGATTATTTATAGAGCCTTTTTACAGTAACTATTAGATATTATTACTAACATATTTGTCCTTTTATTGCATTTTAATTATTTATTTATTTTTATTACTTGATTTTAAAGCAGTGTTTACTCAGTATTTAGCCGATCCTTTATTATACATCACTTATTTCTTTACAAATGTATATGTAAATTCCTTATTATATCCTTTTTTGTAGCGATTATATTTTACAAATGTTGAATATTAAGCGCTTCTGAACAGGTTTTATATCCGGATATATGGCGCTATGCAAATTCAAGTTATTATTATTATTATTATAATTTTTATCGTTCTTTTAATCATCGTACTGTTGACGATGCTGGGTTGTTTTAATACAGCAGCCGGGTGGTTGGCTTTATAATAAATGTAATAATTACCTGCTGCTTTGGTTATGTTTGAACCGTGTTGGTATTTTGTCGGACATTGTTGAAGTATATCAGATTGACCCCATTACGTTGGATATCGCGTGATTATATAATACGGCTGTCCTTTGTTCCATAACAAGCAATTTGTATTTGTTTGCTTTTTTAATTGCAATTAGCAGCAGTTGTTTCCTCGGTCAGTAATCAATATACATTGTTGGTGTTGCAGTATATGTTTGACATGGTCAGTGAACAAGACACAGTGGTCGTGTCTGTGGAGCAGGACGACATCGATCTCACTAAGATGACGGGAATCAGCCACCGGCAGATCGGCGTTCAAATCTTGAAGGCAATGACTTTGCGTGATTAATTGTGTTACTAGGCAGATAAGTATTGTGTGAATAGCAGATACCACACTTTGTCTGCGAAAATAATTGTCAGTGTTATTATTGTAGGTTGATAACACACAGTGCACGGTGCCAACGAGGAGATAATTGTTCAATGTTATTACCAGTACCGGGGTAACATTGTTTACCTAATGCGTGAAAGACGAAGTTCGTGATGCGTGGTATTGACTACGACCGTTGTTGCCGCTGACAGCAGGAAACATACATATAAGACAACAAAGCGTGCAATGACAAGCTAGAATTATAGCACACAATTACACACCAGAAACTATTACAAATGTTAAAGTGTAACATTGAGAATGACGACCTAATATGGAGCCCGATTGAAGTAAAGTGAAAAGAGATTCTAAGCGGCTAATCTGGTGGGTTGTGATTGATGTTATGGGAGCACCTGTTTATGGGGGCCTGGTACTAATGTAACGCTAGTACTATGGTTGGCCTGGTTAATACTGACGGTTGAACATTATTAGGAATTACCACCATCGTGTTGTCGATGTGAAAATTAATGTTGAATCTTAATACACAAATAGAAATGTCTGAGACAGCGCACGGACGGACATATAGCGTTGTCAACGAGAACATAATTGTTCGGTGTTATTACGACAGGTTGAAAACAACAGGAAGTATCGGGTGCACGTTGTCGGTGGGAAGATACTGGCGTCGCAGCATCTGTGCAGTAGGAACGTCTTCAAGAAAGTCGTCTTGAAACGAGGCCGATATGTCGTTATACCATCCACGCTGCATCCGGGCGTCGAAGGGAAGTTTCTGCTTAGGATCTACACTAGCTGCATCGCGTGTGCTAGGTAAGTGTATATATATATATATATATATATATATATATATATATATATATATATATATATATATATATATATATATATATATATATATATATATATATATATATATATATATATATATATATATATATTATTTTATAGAGAAACCTTGTTTACCTTTTACGTGCACGATCACACAACGAAACTTAAACACGACGTTTGCGGAATATGATCTGATAAGAATAGTCCAAATATCATGACCTCAAGTTATACAAACGTGATATCCATGAAAAGGTTTGTAGCACAAGAAATAGTAACAACATCCACATTTCCAAGGTAAGAATGTGCATTTTAAAAAGCACGTCCTGTACAGTACGCGTACATACAAACTGTTGCATTACAACTAACCCTGTTGTCAGGCTGTTGAATATTGAAGAAACTGTAGCTTTTCCATTTTCCAGCTGTTTCATGTGTTCATTAGAAGTTGTCTTCTCACGGAAGTGAAGCATATTTCATAACTCATCCGACAGTTTCGAAACCCGGAAAAGGTTTCTAGCTGTGTCGGAATGTCCGTAAGTCCGAGAAACATGTGATGGATGAATATCGACATAATTAACACAGGAGCATTCGCTGTTATGTTACCAACGTTACCACCTATTGTAGGAAAGCTGCACAGAAGGTGGAGCCGCTGGTCACAGGCTTTGGGTAGGTAAATTAATAGTTGTTTTCATTGCTGTTATTGAAATTGGTGTGGCTAAAGTTCGATGTTGAAGAAACAATGATAGTAATAACAATAGTAGCTACAGTAACATGAGTATTAAAATATAGCGACGAGGAAGGCAGTATTAGTTGAGCCATTCTTTCATTCTTTCTGATATTGAACACACAATCTTATTCCTAAGTCAACATTGTTTTTACTCGAATGAATCATGATTATTAATACATAATTTTAGCCAAAGATAATATCTCTAGTTATCAGTCAATCCACTGAATTAATATAAATTTATAGGTTCATCGCAACCAGTGTGACTAATTGTTACTATTTTGTCCATGACCTAATTTGCCCGGAATGGTGAATTCCTTGATATATTTTGAAGTACAACACTCGTCTTCGTTCTTTAGCCACTGCTCAACCCCCCCTTGGGCATCGGGTGGCCCAATTAGCCCCGTTTCGACAATTAAGCATTTAATTAGGCCTGGCTTCTCATTAATACACGAAATTAAAGCGAAATAATCTTCAGCCGTGTGCATAGCTAAACCATTTGTATGTGCACAGACAATAAAGTCTAGTCACGTGCGTTGATAGTTTACACACCAGCAGACATTAATCGCAAAACCAAACGTTATGACAACAGTTAAAAACATACTTTTAACTCACATGTACGTCAATTGTTTTCTAATATCATGTTCAAACACTGCGTGGTACCAAGTAGGGGAATGCCGTGTTAGTTGAACCATTGGGTTAGTTAAGCCACCCATGTTCCCAGGAAACTACAGCAGCGTGGTACTACCCAGTATTTGAACATGTTATTAGAACACGATTAACGTTCAATAAGTGCCACAACGATAAAAAATTTGAGTTTAGACTATGTTTTTGATGTTTTTTGATTTTATGTGTGTTTCTGATAAATGTCTGCTGGTGTGTAAACTGTCAACGCATGTGACCAGACTTTATTGTCTTTGCACTTAAAACATATTTAACTATGCACAGAGAATTGTCGAAACAGGGCTAACTGAGCCACCCAATGCCTAAAAGGAGGATTAGTTGAGCTGCGGGTACAGGATGAAGAAGAGTGTTCTTTACCCTAAAATACATCGAGGAATTAATATTTTCGAGCAAACACTACACTATGGCTCAACCCCACACCAAGTGTTAATTGAGGAAGCTTACCAATCCTGTTTGAATAAGCTACATATAGTTATATATGCACATTAGAAATAGTATATTGGTAAACAATGATCTAATAATAATAATAGTTTATGTGAGTAAAAACAATTTTGACTTATGGATATGATTGTGCCCTAGATATGATTGTGCCCTAGAATGATTGTGCCCTAGATATGATATCAAAAAGAAAGAAAATGGTTCAACTAATAATACTACCTTCCCCTAACTGTAGCAGCTGTAGTCTCCTGGGAAACATGGATGGTTCAACTAACTGTTTTAAACTTGCAACGTAGCAATTGCAGAACGACCTACGTTCACTAAGCAGGAGAGCATGATACTGATGTGTAGCCATGGTCTCAGGTAGGCCGTTGGCAAACTATCTAGCCACTTCGAGTCCACTATCTGTCCAAAGCTTTATGGTGTCAATCCAGTCCATGTTCGATTTGTTTCCTGTAGTCCTCCTGCTGTACCAGGCTCGCATCAGGTTTGTTCCCAGTAGTCCTCCTGCTGTGCCTGGCTCGCATCAGATTTGTTCCCGGTAGTTCTCCTGCTGTACCAGGTTCGCATCAGATTTGTTCCCAGTAGTCCTCCTGCTGTACCAGGCTCGTATCAGGTTTGTTCCCAGTAGTCCTCCTGCTGTACCAGGCTCGCATCAGCTTTGTTCCCAGTAGTCCTCCTGCTGTGCCAGGCTCGCATCAGATTTGTTCCCGGTAGTTCTCCTGCTGTACCAGGTTCGCATCAGGTTTGTTCCCAGTAGTCCTCCTGCTGTACCAGGCTCGCATCAGGTTTGTTCCCGGTAGTCCTCCTGCTGTACCAGGCTCGCATCAGGTTTGTTCCCGGTAGTACTCCTGCTGTACCAGGCTCGCATCAGGTTTGTTCCCGGTAGTCCTCCTGCTGTACCAGGCTCGCATCAGGTTTGTTCCCGGCAGTCCTCCTGCTGTACCAGGCTCGCATCAGGTTTGTTCCCGGCAGTCCTCCTGCTGTACAAGGCTCGCATCAGGTTTGTTCCCGGCAGTCCTCCTGCTGTACCAGGCTCGCATCAGGTTTGTTCCCGGCAGTCCTCCTGCTGTACAAGGCTCGCATCAGGTTTGTTCCCGGTAGTCCTCCTGCTGTACCAGGCTCGCATCAGGTTTGTTCCCGGTAGTCCTCCTGTTGTACCAGGCTCGCATCAGGTTTGTTCCCGGTAGTCCTCCTGCTGTACCAGGCTCGCATCAGGTTTGTTCCCGGTAGTCCTCCTGCTGTACCAGGGTCGCATCAGGTTTGTACCCGGTAGTCCTCCTGTTGTACCAGGCTCGCATCAGGTTTGTTCCCGGTAGTCCTCCTGCTGTACCAGGCTCGCATCAGGTTTTTTTCCCGGTAGTCCTCCTGCTGTACCAGGGTCGCATCAGGTTTGTTCCCGGTAGTCCTCCTGTTGTACCAGGCTCGCATCAGGTTTTCGTTTCCAGTCGCTGCAACCCGAGTCCTTCTTTTAGTTGAACAGAGCAGACCATCTTCCTTAACCCTACTTTTTCTTTCCCAAAGGAACAACGTACGGCTACGTTTGTCATACCATAAACGATACCGCTTGTCCTTTCGTCGTATAATAAAGAGAAAACACATTTAACCCATCCTGACAATGTTACCTGTTGTATTTGCCACTATCTCTGCCCGGGGTGTGTTATTTGGAGACATTTAAGTGTTCATACTTGTTTGTATCATTACAAATATACTAAAAAAATTATTAGATAGCAACTTAGTGGATATTTTGTTAATGTTGTTTTACTTTTAACGTGATTTGAATACTTGTACAGTTCTACTCGTGTATTTCGTAATATGAATAATATATAAACCTTCCTAAATTTAATGACGGAAGAATGTATATGTGACTTCGTGGTGAATCGCCATTGGTTATGGTAGAGTACTACTAGATTTGTGATCTTTACAACAATGAAACACTTGGTAGATGCGAGTTTTCCTTATGAAAACAAGTAAGATATTAATGTTTAACATTTCGTTCTTGGTGATGTATTATGCTAAACGATGTTTCCCCTGCACTACTTTTCTGGTGTTAAAGGTGACATTATACGATTTACTATTCTAATTCCTGCTTTCCTTTGGACACTTAGCTTTGTCAGGTAAGATCATTATTTAATGCAATTCTGTATTTTATAAAATGGTGTTGTCGTTTTCTTCTATTTCTTTTTCTTTTATGTTGCCTTGTTAAAATTAACACATTTACACACGTACCTGAATAAAGGCAATATATATAACAGAGCATGTTAAATATATTACTTCATTTCCTCCCATTTGCAGTTTCGAAAACCACAATTCATTTGTACCGTGTTTCAGTTAGTGGCAAAGGTCTTTATTAGTGGCAAAGGTCTTTGTTAGTGGCATGCTTTGATGTATTTCTTCTTATGCACAATTGATTTCGCATTAATTATTGTTTTAATGTAGACTGAAACTAATGTTCTTTGTTAAAGTTGCATCAACGAAATTGGTGATACATCCCTAGTTGTATGTCTTTCGGATGGAACACGGACATCTGAATGTCCATCCCTGTAGTACATATATCATGGGAAAGTAACACATCCCACATGATAAACAAACACAACCACGTAATGGTTTCACTCTATATCCGGGTCAGACTACGTATACAGTTGTCATATGATTGGGAATAGAATGGGGATTGGAATATGCACTATGGAACAGTTGTATATAACATACGAAAAGTAAAATACTTCAGGCATAGCAACGTTACCTACAGTTTAATATTAAAGTCATCATTTCTGACACGCGTTAATATAAGAATACCCACTCAAACACGCGAGCCGCTTCTCTTGTTTTGTACAGCTAGATAATTCCTACGTTTCAGGCCTTTGACCAAAGAATGTCCCTGTCGAACCAGCTGTATGTTTGTCAAACGGGTCTCTGTCGTCAGTCAGATAACTATCATCGACGCCGACGGCCTCGAACAAGGAAACGGTAAGTAAACTCATGGCGCCCAATATCGTTGTTTGCCACGTGTCACAATATAAGTGCACCGCGACATAATCAGTCACTCACTCACTCACTCACTCACTCACTCACACACACACTCACTCACTCACTCACTCACTCACACACTCACTCACTATTTTTGCCATAATGCTTCCACAAGAGGGTGCCGCTTTTGTCGGTCTGCAGCCCGCCTGATGACGGTGTCCCATATCAGGTCGCATGCTTTCATCTCTTTTTCCATGGTCCTTCTCCATGTTTCCTTCGAGCGACCCCGTTTTCTTCTCCCATCATCTATCCAGCCTAAAGCTGTATTTGGCCATCTCCATCCCTGCACCTGTGTTCCAGGGATGTTGTGTTTGTTTTGCGGCGCAGATCTTCATTTTGTGATCGTTTTGGGGCTAACATACCCATAGAATCTTCCGAAAAACAACTGAAGGCTTCCAACTTGTGTGCCAGCCTGGCTGTCAGTTTGCAGCATTCAGAGCCATAGAGAAGTGCACTGAAAAGTAAGCCCACCGAATGGACGGACTTTGACCTCTTGTAGATTTGTGTCTGGCATCAACCAAATACAACCTATTGCATCACAGTTAATGTTGTTATTTTGAGCAAATTACCGGTTACTGTGACCGTAGCGATTTCGAGAATTTATCAACGTTAAAACATGTTGGTGTTTCAGGGATTGATACATACGTGGTAGTGAAATGCGAAGGAGAGACAGTTAAATCACACTGGCTGAAGAACGTGTGTGATCCGAAGTGGAACTTCAAGGCAATATTTTACCGGAAACAGCCAACAGTAAAACCGGTGACGGTGGAGGTGAGTTGTGTGGGGCGAAAGACTGTATTCAATCACTGTATTCAACTGTGTCACTTTATTCAACTATGTCATTTTATTCAACTGTGTCACTGTATTCAACTATGTCATTGTATTCAACTGTGTCATTGTATTCAACTGTGTCACTGTATTCAACTGTGTCACTGTATTCAACTGTGTCACTGTATTCAACTGTGTCACTGTGTTCAATTGTGTCACTGTATTCAACTGTGTCATTGTATTCAACTGTGTCACTGTGTTCAATTATGTCACTGTATTCAACTGTGTCATTGTATTCAATTGTGTCACTGTATTCAACTGTGTCACTGTATTCAACTGTGTCATTGTATTCAACTGTGTCACTTTGTTCAATTGTGTCATTGTATTCAACTGTGTCACTGCATTCAACTGTGTCACTGTATTCAACTATGTCACTGTATATCAACTGTGTCACTGTATTCAACTGTGTCATTGTATTCAACTGTGTCACTGTATTCAACTGTGTCACTGTATTCAACTGTGTCATTGTATTCAACTGTGTCACTGTGTTCAACTGTCATTGTATTCAACTGTGTCATTGTATTCTTGATTCCTGATTCCTGTATCACTGTATTCAACACATTGAATGCAACACCGTTATTGGTGTTGTAAGTGACACTTCAGGATTTCTGCAATACATACATACATACATACATACATAGATACATACATACATACATAGATACATATATAGATACATACGTGCATACATACATACATACGAATATAATATACATGGTGGCTATTTCTCATGTCGTGCGTTCAAACAGCGATAAAATTATCAACAAAATACGTGTATCCCTAACACAGGGCTGGCAAACGACCACGTGAGTAGGCAGTAAGAAAGGGAACCCAGTCCACCCTTCTTGTTACGGGTTGGTAACGTTAAGTGACTAGGACATGGACCCGTGTTAATGACCTTTTAAGTAGCCCCTGCTGTCTGTGTAGATCTGGAGCCGGCGACTGCTGGTCGATACACTGCTGGCGACGACGTCCATCAGCGACTGCGACACGAGCGGTTGTCCTGTCGTCAAGGTGTGCAGTCTGTACAAGAAGGCCAAGACACAGAAATACATGCAGCTTCCCGGCAGTCTGCGCGTGCAGCTCACCTCCAGTGACGACCTGTGCGCACTTTAGACACTGGCAATATTACGTCAACGTACACCTCCAGTGACGACCTGTGCGCACTTTAGACACTGGCAATATTACGTCGACGTACACCTCCAGTGACGACCTGTGCGCACTTTAGACACTGGCATTATTACGTCAACGTACATCTGATCAAAGACGTCTCTCTTGAATTAGTGGGAGAACGCTATTTAACACCCCTTCTTGCATAATTGTTTTCTTCACCAGTCGCTAGATGGCGCTCACTGCGCGGCTTCGCCGAAAGTGTAGTACTTCCATAATACAAAAACACATTTGTATCAGTGGCGTACTTAGGATCTCGCAAAGGAGGAGGCCAATGGAACAAGCTTAGTCAAACATTATTTTACAATGCTACGATGCAGTGGCGCAACATGTTATATACGAAAAAATAAATTAAAAAAATGTACCCAAAGAGGGGGCATGGCCCAGTGCCCCCTAAATACGTCATTGATTTACATGACATGACACCACCACGTGCTTCAAAGGCGTGAACAGTAAATCGAATTCCCTTTAATGTGGATGGAAAAGAAGGGGTGTGAAATAACACAAACCTTAGTATTTTACATATCGTAGTAGTCGAGCAGTCGCACAACAGTCACTGCGGTTGTTGAACTTGCCCGACCTGGTTGTGCAGCGAACCTTCGCAGCGTCAGAAACAGACAGTCGCACTAACTGTGGACACATTGTTGCCCACGAGAAGTACCAATGCGCGACAATAACAGTTGTGTTTATTACAATACAAACTGATACATGTTGAAGCACTGTTTCAAATATTTAAGTTTTCGTACGTTGATGAACTTGATTAATTAGTAATAAAGCTTAGTTACCCCCCCAAATCACTCTTCCCCAAGTCACTCATCCTACCAGGTATACAATTTTATTTTTTACAAAATTATCATGCACATGCACAAGGCAATTCATGCACAAGGCAAAATTGTATCCCTGCCGGATTAACCCTCGCCACCAGTGGTTCTGACTACATCAGTACCCCTGGCGGATTAACCGGCTGAAACGTGGAACACATACAACGTTAATCCGCATTAGGATGCGGATCCCAATTCGGGTAGCGCAATGTGGACACCCTTAATCCGCATGAAGCTACCCGAATTCTAACGAAAACAGGTGAATTAGGATGCGGATTAGCCAATGTGAAAGCTCCGTTTGCCTTGATTCGGCGATAGCGGCGCTGCTGCATGACAGAGGGCCGAAGTCTCGCGATTCCATTTTTTAATAAGGTCAGACCCAGTTTTTTTGTGTAAGCTGTCACTTTTCCATCGGTATACCGTTATCACGACTTATTTTTTCATTGATTTGGCTGTTACTAGCTTCGTACGGAATCTCCGTAACCTGGTCACACGAAGCAGCTGGTTCCTGCGATATCTCAAAATCATGTCAGATTCGCGGCTAATAAGTACACGAACTACTACAGTCAAAAGGACAACTATCGGTAAAATAACTTCGAGCTGGTAACCCGCCATATTGACAAGTTGACTTCCGCTCTTGCGAGACAAATGTATGAGTGCATATGACCCGCACACCACGCCCTCTGGTGCACTAATTCGGTTGGCGGTTTAATCCGGCTTAACTCGGTGTATGTGAACAGAGCCGAATTAGATGGCCGTCCCTGGGATCTTGGGGATTCTCACGCGGGAACTTAACTTTAATTGGCTGCGGAGTGGTCGTCTTTGAAGTAATTTGCCACATTGGGCATGGGCCCGTCTAGTTCCAAGAAACACGTCGTCCAAGACAACAAATGGGATGAAGTACAACATTAATGATTCAGCGTACATCCAAAACTGGCGTGGGATATACTGAACAATCCACGTTTCATCGGCTTTATCTGCCAAAGGTACTGCAATACTACTAACCCCAGGCTAGCGAGAATGATCGAACGACTCATGAGTCAACGAGTTTATCAGATCTCATCCTGTAGTTGCGTGTAGCATGTCCCTCGAGTCAGATCTCATCCTGTAGTTGCGTGCAGCGTGTCCCTCGAGTCCGACGCAGTTTCGGTGCCAATTTCCTGTTGCAAGATTCGCATCACCGCTTGGCCAGTATCTGATCTCATTTTAATTGGCATGGTGCTTAATTAACCACTTGCCTGCACCCTCAGTTGTTTTCTTAATACCTATTGATGTTCTGGGTAAAACAGCGATAATATGTGAATGTTGAGAACATATCATTAACACAGAGAATATCTCCATAAAATATTTAACTATGATCAATACTGTTTCATTGTTTAAGCATATAGCTACGTTGCCGTGTGTACGGAACTTGCACCTTCGGTAGCCAAACCTCGGTGAAACCCGATAACTAGTTGCCTGCCTTCCCCTGTGTGCCGTGGTTACGACGTTATTGTGAGCGCAAATAACGGCTTGTGCCGTTAACCACCACACAGTCTGTGAACACGGATTAATCGTGCGTCACTAGCTTCATGCTCTCCGGCCGTCTAACACAATCAATATCGGCTGCTTGGATCACTGGATGTAGCGTCATTAATGCTCAATCTCGCACTGGCTCTCAACATCGCCCGAAGACAGACGCTGTTGCCAACGATGATAACTGTACAGTACATGCGCACAGCGGCAACACACTACGCAGGAACTGGCGTTGAGGCGGAATGTAGAATGGGCAATGAGTAGTGCGGTTGGGGCATAGCTAGCTAAATTAGCCAGTTTCTCGTACTGTGACGTCGACAAGTACTGCCATCAAATAACTACATAGCTGTTATCCACCGCACTAGGAGTGAGGGACACGTGATGTTTTCGTTTGGGACACTGTGTGTGGTGAAATCGTCGTTGTTACAAACTCACAGGTAGGTTCTCGCCTGTTAATGCCGTGATCTGTAACGTAACTATACGACTTCATGCAACGCTATGTACTGTATGCTTATGTAGTAACTCAGGAACGACGACGTTGAAATTAATTGTATCGGCAATGCACGGACACAAACTCTACATACTCTACACGTGGACACTATTTAAAAAACTGTTTTTATACCTTAATGTGTGTGCACTTTTTTGAAAATGCTACACAATCTTATCAGCAGCAGTGCATATAGACATAGAGACATACATACACACAGACAGACAGACATACAAATATTCTTTATTTGGTCTATATAGAATCACTCAACCACTGATCATTCCAGTAAAGCATCACGATTATAAATATTATATGAGTACCAAATAAGGGTCCGTCCGTGAGACTAACAACTAGCCACTGTTAGGAGCCGTCCAAAAGACAGACTCATGCTAATCACGCGCATCATTAGAGCGGCACGCTACAACGACTCTATCCACTTGACTCTGAGCACAATTTCGCGCACAAATGTATTTCACTTGGTTATTTAATTTCCTGCCTGATGAAAACAGTGATCTGGGGTTATGATGTTAAGTTGCTAAGTCACTTTATTATGATGTTCAACAAGAGGAACTAATTTTATGATGAACCTATAAACATCAAGTTGACCTACGATCAATAAAATTAACGCAACGTATTCAGATGAAAGCAGACATGTCATATTACTCGAAACAATAAAACATGCCCCGCCAATTTAATAAATATTTAATCATTGTTGGCGAGCAGACTGCCAGCAGGCGTACCTCGGTGAATTGTCTATATTGATTATTTTCTGCCAACCCCAATGACGTCTACCATTGGGGTTAACTATGTTCTGTTACGGCGTTTGCTATATGATTAATTATGCAGAAGATGATTCGAAGTTCGACTTATCCGGACCTTTGTGCGCTGTATTGGACAGTGACGTAAGCACTTCTACACTCAGACAAACACATTTAAAAACGCACAATCAACTGTATTGGCGAATGATGCTGTGAATATTATGAATGTGTTCAATAAAATGTAGTATTCTCCATTGAATTGCAATATATTATTTTGTTACAACTGTTACTCAGAAATTACTAACTTTACAAAAAAGAAGTTACTTTGTTACTTGTTACTTTGCATAGTTCATGTCTCCCTAGACGGCAGAACTTTCGCTTTGAAGTTCTTCTTGGACAACAACAATGATGTAACCAGTTTTACACTGAGACACACGTATTTAAAACACATAATCAACTATATCATAAATACTAAGAATCGGTTCAGTAAAACGCGACAATACTCAGAAATTACTTTGCACAAAACGAAGTTATCTTGGTTTGTTTCTTCGCATAGTTCACGTGGCCCTCTGTAGCATGTTTGAATGTCAGAAAAGGCGAGGTTACACTTTCATTACAATTAGCTTGCATAATGTAGACATTCAACTTTTCGAGGCATGGTATGACGTTTCACTTTTCCGGTTCAACTCCACAGTTGTCTTCGTTTTTTGACTCGTGCTAGGTGCGCATGAGGGCAAACCCAAAATCTCAGCATCTGTGGGAGTGGCAGTAGTCTCCAGGTCACTGTCAATGTCGACCACATCAGACACCGAAAAGTTCATCTCCCTATAGAGGCACTCCAGGAGAGGTTGCATTATCTCATCGGCAACTGTCAAGGAGTTGTCAGAATGCGATGCCTCATCCTTAAATCCAGCTGCAACGACTTTATCCCAGACCGATTTCAGCATTGATACAGAATGCAGAAGTGTAGCAGAAAGGTCAGTGGCACTGGAACCTGCATCAATGTGCTGGACCAGCCTTGAAAGCAGTGCTGACCTGTGGTGGACTTTCAGGTTTTGAATTATTTCCTGGTCGCAGGGCTGAAGTTTGCATGTGGCATTTGGTGGCAAGAACATAATTTCTGTCGCTTTGAGGTTCTGTACCTTTGGACTTGCGGAACAATTATCGATGACCAATAACACTTTGCGTTGTTGTCAGTGCATAACCAGGTCAAAAGACCGTGGCCAATTGACGAAAAGCCGTGAAGTCATCCATGCCTTGGAATTGGCGACATAATCTACAGGTAGCTTCCTGAACAACGGGGACGATCGAATTTACCGATGACGAGAAGTGGCCATTTTTCTGTTCCGTCCATGTTAGCGCCCACTATGACGGTCATCCTTCTTTCGATGTCTTGCCACCATGGCATGTCTTACCACCATGGCATGTCTTACCACCATGGCATGTCTTACCACCATGGCATGTCTTACCATGGCATTTCTTACAACCATGGCATGTCTTACAACCATGGCATGTCTTACAACCATGGCATTACTTACAACCATGGCATGTCTTACAACCATGGCATGTCTTACCACCATGGCATTTCTTACAACCATGGCATCTCTTACAACCATGGCATCTCTTACAACCATGGTATTTCTTACAACCATGGCATTTCTTACCACCATGGCATTTCTTACAAATATGGTATTTCTTACAACCATGGCATTTCTTATAACCATGGCATTTCTTTCCACCATGGCATGTCTTACCACCATGGCATTTCTTACAACCATGTCATTTCTTACCACCATGGCATGTCTTACCACCATAGCATGTCTTACTACCATGGCATTTCTTACAACCAAGGCATGTCTTACCACCATGGCATGTCTTACCACCATGGCATGTCTTACATAATAATAATAATAAAAGGACTTCTTTAGCGCCAATATCCTCGGAAAATCCGAGCTCAGTGGCGCAACAAAACCAAAGGATTAGGCATTCTCGTGACCATATACAATGCAAAAAGTCGTCAACCGATGGATGGAGGTGCCAAGAAGCTAAGGAGGATAGGCCATTTTGAAAAGATAGGTTTTAAGATTACGGCGAAATGAAGCTATATTTCTTGCTGATTTTACGCTGTCGGGGAGTGAATTCCACAGAGTTGGTGCGGCAACCGAGAAAGCTCGAGTTCCAGCGTTTGTCTTAACTCTGGGAACAGAAAGTAAACCAGAACCAGTCGACCGAAGCTGTCTGGGCTGTCTTGCTGGAGTGAGCATTGAATATAAATATGCAGGTTGTTTGGTTGAAAGGGCTTGATAGGTAATGGTACAGATCTTAAAAATAATGCGATATCGCACAGGGAGCCAATGCAATGATTTTAGAAGTGGCACTGAGCGAGAGAAACGAGGAGATCGTGTAACTACCCTAGCCAGACAATTTTGAACACGTTGAAGTTTTGTAATATCCTTGATAGCAATATTATGAAGGAGGGAATTGCAGTAATCAAGTCTGCTACTAACAAGAGCTGTTGCAATAGTTTTTGCGACAGAAAGTGACATATACCGGCGAATACGGCGAAGATCACGGATATGATAAAAACAGCAACGACACGTTTGAGAAATATGTTGTCTAAAGTTGAAATTCTTATCAAAGGTGACTCCCAAATTCTTCGCTGAGGCTGCTGGTATGATAGTTTGATTCAGGATACATGTCGGGAAAAAAACATCAAGTTTGCCACACTGCTTTGGAGTACCAATGATGAGAAATTCAGTTTTGTCTGCGTTTAACTTTAATTTGCTGTCAGTCATCCAGAGGGAGATATCCTGGAGACAATCGCTGAGCTGATTTAGGGAGCGATTTGTATCCGAGGTAGCCAAAGAAATGTAGATCTGTGTATCATCTGCGTAAAGGTGGTGGTCCAAGTTATGATTTTGGATAACAGAGCTGAGTGGCGTAGTGTAAAGAGTGAACAGCAAAGGCCCCAGAACAGAACCCTGGGGGACACCACACGAAGTGGGGAGTGCGGCCGAGAAACAGTTTGCAATCTTTATGGTTTGGTGTCTACCAGTTAGGTATGATAAAAACCAGTTCAGAGCTGTGCCAGATATGCCATACCACAATGATAAACGTTTAATAAGGATGCTGTGATCTATGGTATCAAAGGCGGCAGACAGATCCAGCAAGGTAAGTGCTGTTACTTTTCCTTTGTCAATGTTTAAGGTAACGTCATTGTGTACTTTTAAGAGAGCAGTTTCTGTAGAATGAAACTCTTTGTAAGCTGATTGTGACACATTAGATAAGCAATTTGAGCTGATGTGAGACTTTAGACGGCTTGCTACGACTTTCTCAAGTATTTTGGAAATAAAGCTGAGATTGGAAACAGGTCTATAACTGTTTAGATCTTCTTTAGACAAAGATATCTTCTTAAGAAGTGGGTTGACATGGGCGTGTTTGAAATCATCCGGAAACAAGCCAGAACACAGTGATGCATTTATAATGTCCGTTATCGGTTTGAGCAATGTATCAAGACAAGATTTCAACAGTACGGTTGGTAGTGGATCAAGCTCACAGGACTTATTTGGGGAAGACATAATTATTTTCTTCACTTCATCAGCTGTGGCAGGTTCAAATGATACAAGTAAAGAATTTACTCGTGGAGGGGCCACGTTTACAGTGCTAAAAGTATGATCTGGGAAAGCAGAATGGATAAGACTGATTTTGTCATTGAAATGTCTAGAGAACGAGTCACATAGAGACTTGATTGAAACATGATTAGGAAGAGATGGAGCAGGCCGCCTGTGTAGAATTTGATTTATGCAGTTCCATAGCTGACGTGGACTTTCAGAGTTATTTGAGACCATATTTGTGTAATAATCCGATTTAGCTTTGGCCATTTGTCTGTTGCAGTAGTGACAGTGTTTTGAATAACGCGACCTGTCCAAAGACGAGCGTGATTTGCGCCATACGCGCTCAAGATAACGACGACGCCTTTTAGATTGTAGAATTTCGGGAGTCATCCATGGAGCGGGTGGCTTTTGAGATACAGATTTGGATCTTACAGGTGCATGTTTGTTAAGTAAAGACTTGAGTACTTGATAGTACTGTCCACACAAATCGGATAGGTGTCCCTTTGGTTTTATGATTAGGTCGGATTTAAGGATGTCAGCCTTTAAAGCAGCGATGTTAATCTTATGAATAGGTCTGTAAAATACATTGTGTTTTGATTCTAATTTAGTTCTGGAAACGTTAACATCGACAATGACTGTGTGGTGGTCTGATAAACCATCCGAAACTGTAGGTGTTTTGATATTGTAAAAAGTTGAACGAGTTATGAAAAGATCGAGCCAGTGGCCATGTATGTGTGTCGAAAATGTAACATGTTGTTTCAAATCAAACGAAACCAGGATGTCATTAAAGGTAGTTGTTATTGCTGAAGGTATGTCCAAATGAAGATTAAAATCACCAAAAATATAAAATTCTGAGTGAATAGCTGCCAAATTTTCTAGTAGATCCTGGAGTTCTTCAAAGAAATTGGCTGGGTGTCCTGGAGGGCGATAAATACAGACGAAATAAGCGGAGAAAGAAGAATCTGAAATTTCAACAGAAATGGATTCAAAACTAGAGTATTCATGGTTCGAATGTAATTTAACTTTGAACTGTTTTGATACCAAAAGCCAACACCACCACCTCGTCTAACTGAACGTGGTCGATGATGGAAGGTATAACCAGAAGGAGAAATGTCAGCAATGCAGGCAGCTGTATCATGTGGTCTGAGCCAGGTCTCAGTTACAGCAAGAATGTCTATTGTTTTAGAAATTAATAAATCGCTAAGTGATGCTGTCTTATCCCGAATTGATCGAACATTTGTGGTAGCCAACCGAATGTTACGCCCGACAGCAGGCCCAGGATTTAGACTTACGTCGCCCACTAGCAGTAGAATTATTGCTAATTTAAATGTAGGCGTAGAGCGGGGGATTGGCAGTAACTTGCGATTAAAACAAAGATTAAGACATGGCAAGCTGTGTAAAACGGACAAAGAATGTTGTATTCTCGTAGGTTGGGGAAATGTTGAGATGACAGCCGACCGTTGGAGGGTGAGTGGCTTGCACAGGACAAAATCACCACCTCTCGAAGCCAATGAACATGATAAAAATAAAACACACAAAAGAAATAGCGGAGACATTGTCTTAATGATAGTCTATTGTCCTCAAATTATGAAAAATGTATAAAATGATAGCAATATATCGATTCTAAAAATGACGGTTTGACATCGACGATAAAATAAA
Organism: Lamellibrachia satsuma; assembly: GCA_033239005.1. NCBI lineage: Eukaryota > Metazoa > Annelida > Polychaeta > Sabellida > Siboglinidae > Lamellibrachia > Lamellibrachia satsuma. Next base: position 9,289,058 of record BSQZ01000018.1, read on the forward strand.
ATAAACTGTAAAAACCCGTTCGCGCTCAGCATAGGTCAACAGCACTAAAATCGTATAGGCACCGTAGTGGTGCGTGCAGAATGACAAGACGTTGTGTCCGTGCAAAGAAATTGAAAAGATCTTCACCCCCAGGGCAACACTGGGTATAACAGAACGTCTTGTTGAAGTAGCCTTATTAGTATATAGTTTATAAGGGCCTACCCCCTGCCTTTTAGTTTGCTGAGAACCCAGCTGGCGCGAACAATATAAGGCGAGGTCCGTCCTACGAACCAAGTAATACTTATATAAAACGACAATAATACTTATATAAAATCTGAATAATACTTATATAAAATCTGAATAGCTACAAGAAGAACTCGTGAAAGCTTTGTTGGCCGTAGCCGTAGGGTCTTTGTTTACATCCATGGCATGTCTTACTACCATGGCATGTCTTACAACCATGGCATGTCTTACCACCATGGCATGTCTTACAACCATGGCATTTCTTACAACCATGTCATTTCTTACAACCATGGCATTTCTTACAACCATGGCATTTCTTACAACCATGGCATTTCTTACAACAATGGCATTTTTTACCACCATGGCATGTCTTACAACCATGGCATTTCTTACCACCATGGCATGTCTTACCAACATAGCATGTCTTACAACCATGGCATTTCTTACCACCATGGCATGTCTTACCACCATGGCATGTCTTACATCCATGGCATGTCTTACTACCATGGCATGTCTTACAACCAAGGCATGTCTTACCACCATGGCATGTCTTACAACCGTGGCATTTCTTACCACCATGGCATGTCTTACCACCATGGCATGTCTTACCACCATGGCATGTCTTACAACCATGGCATTTCTTACAACCTTGGCATTTCTTACAACCATGGCATTTCTTGCAACCATGGCATTTCTTACCGCTATGGCATTTCTTATAACCATGGCATTTCTTACAACCATGGCATTTCTTACCACCATGACATCTCTTACCACCTTGGCATCTCTTACCACCATGGCATGTCTTACAACCATGACATTTCTTACCACCATGGCATTTCTTACCACCATGGCATTTCTTACCACCATGGCATGTCTTACAACCATGGCATTTCTTACCACCATGGCATTTCTTACCACCATGGCATGTCTTACCACCATGGCATGTCTTACAACCATGGCATTTCTTACCACCATGGCATTTCTTACCACCATGGCATGTCTTACAACCATGACATGTCTTACCACCATGGCATTTCTTACCACCATGGCATGTCTTACAACCATGGCATTTCTTACAACCATGGCATTTCTTACCACCATGGCATTTCTTACCACCATGGCATGTCTTACAACCATGGCATTTCTTACAACCATGGCATTTCTTACCACCATGGCATTTCTTACCACCATGGCAATTCTTACAACCATGGCATGTCTTACCACCATGGCATTTCTTACCACCATGGCATTTCTTACAACCATGGCATTTCTTACAACCATGGCATTTCTTACCACCATGGCATTTCTTACAACCATGGCATTTCTTACCACCATGGCATTTCTTACAACCATGGCATTTCTTACAACCATGGCATGTCTTACCACCATGGCATTTTTTAAAACCATGGCATTTCTTACAACCATGGCATTTCTTACCAGCATGGAATTTCTTACCACCATGGCATTTCTTACAACCATGGCATTTCTTACCACCATGGCATTTCTTACAACCATGGCATTTCTTACAACCATGGCATTTCTTACCACCATGGCATTTCTTACAACCATGGCATTTCTTACCACCATAGCATTTCTTACAACCATGGCATTTCTTACAACGATGGCATTTCTTACCACCATGGCATTTCTTACCACCATGGGATTTCTTACAACCATCGCATTTCTTACCAGCATGGCATTTCTTACAACCATGGCATTTCTTACCATCATGGCATTTCTTACAACCATGGCATTTCTTACAACCATGGCATTTCTTACAACTATGGCATTTCTTACAACCATGGCATTTCTTACCACCATGACATTTCTTACAACCATGGCATTTCTTACAACCATGGCATTTCGTACAACCATGGCATTTCTTACCAGCATGGCATTTCTTACCACCATGGCATTTCTTACAACCATGGCATTTCTTACAACCATGGCATTTCTTACCACCATGGCATTTCTTACAACCATGGCATTTCTTACCACCATGGCATTTCTTACCACCATGGCATCTCTTATAACCATGGCATTTCTTACAACCATGGCATTTCTTACCACCATGGCATTTCTTACAACCATGGCATTTCTTACCACCATGGCATTTCTTACAACCATGGCATTTCTTACCACCATGGCATTTCTTACAACCATGGCACTTCTTACAACCATGGCATTTCTTACAACCATGGCATTTCTTACCACCATGGCATTTCTTACCACCATGGCATTTCTTACAACCATGGCATTTCTTACCACCATGGCATTTCTTACAACCACTGCATTTCTTACAACCATGGAATTTCTTACCACCATGGCATTTCTTACAACCATGGCATTTCATACCACCATGGAATTTCTTACCACCATGGCATCTCTTATAACCATGGCATTTCTTACAACCATGGCATTTCTTACAACCATGGAATTTCTTACAACCATGGAATTTCTTACCACCATGGCATTTCTTAGAACCATGGCATTTCTTACCACTATGGCATTTCATACCACCATGGAATTTCTTACCACCATGGCATCTCTTATAACCATGGCATTTCTTACAACCATGGCATTTCTTACAACCATGGAATTTCTTACAACCATGGCATTTCTTACAACCATGGCATTTTTTACAACCATGGCATTTCTTACCACTATGGCATTTCTTACAACCATGGCATTTCTTACCACCATGGCATTTCTTACAACCATGGCATTTCTGCTACACACCATTGTCGAATTTGCGCCACATGTCTCGCTTTACTGATTCACACACAAATCGTGTGGTGCGAGAAACGTCGACGTGGCGTTTTATACCCGCGGGCCTTCGACGTTTAGACTCTCGTAGAATAAACTTACGAAATCGAGTTAACAATGAAAAAAATATAAGAGCATACGATGAAATAAAGTCGATTTATCCGAAAATTCGACTTAAGCGAAGTCGACTTATCCGGATTATTTTATATGTTATAAAATACAAAGACAGCCGGGGCAGGAGAAAAACTTCGACTTAAGCGATTTCAAATTAAGTGGAGTGCACAGTATATACATGCATATATATATATATATATATATATATATATATATATATATATATATATATATATATATATATATATATATATATATATATATATATATATATATATATATATATACATATATATATATATATATATATATATATATATATATATATATATATATATATATATATATATATATATATATATATATATATATATATATATATATATATATATATATATATATATATATATATATATATATATATATATATATATATATATATATATATATATATATATATATATATATATATATATATATATATATATATATATATATATATATATATATATATATATATATATATATATATATAATATACATATATGTATATATAATATATATACATATATATATATATATATATATAATATGCGCACTTAAAACGCTTAGTAAAGCATATATATATATATGCCTGATTATATATATATATATATATATATATATATATATATATATCATACCACTTAGTATGTGTGCTTTAAGAGGTATGCCTGGATGCGCAAACGAATATATATATATATATATATATATATATATATATATATATATATATATATATATATATATATATATATATATATATATATATATATATATATATATCATACCACTTAGTATGTGTGCTTTACCACGCATGAGCGAATAATGTTGCGGTGGTATATTCCTCTCGCGAACATCGGCAAATATAATATGTTATTTTATGCACATTACCAAGATTACACAACTCGTGTTTCAGGAAGACTGTCAAGAGTAAGCGAATCTAGAGAGACAGATGCAACTATCACTGGACACTCTCGCTACGTCTCGAATCTAAACAAGACAGCGTTTTCTTGACACCCGAGAGGCCAGTGTTCATTAAAACAACAACATACACAGGAACATCTCAAGTGTCGACTACATCCAACCACGCACCTGAGATATCAAGCACATCCTTCCAAACATCCCAGGACGCAACGATGTCCATCCAAAAAGATCCTCAGGCCTCAACTGTATCTATCCAAATACCTCAGGTCTCAACTATATCCATCAAAATACCTCAGGTTTCAACTACACCCATCCAAGATCCTCAGGCCTCAACCGCTGTTAAAACTTCTCACTCGAAACACAGACTTAGTGACACTGTCTCAGCCAGTAACAGAAACGGGGAGGAAACTACAGCTCTTAGAACACACACGACGTCTTCGACTGGTATCAACACATCCGCCCATAGCGCCACCTGGCGAACAACTGTTGCGTCATCGGTTCAACAAATGTATGTGCTGCCTTCAGGCGGGATTGATGGTACTACAGTGCCAGTGGTCATTGTCGGGGCAGCTGGAGCGTTTGTTGTGTGTTCACTCCTAGTCACGATCACCCTGTGGCTTTATAGGTCAGTCATTAATGTCTTTATCAACAACAACACACGTAAATGGCCAGAATCACCGAATGTTAACGTTTCAACTTGTAAAATATGTTTATCTCCAATATTAAAATGCTGCAGATCGCAGAGGAGGCTTAGAACGGGCGCTTGTTGCACGGCACGCTATTCGATGAAGAAAAGAGCGTAAAGGCTTATTATGTAATACCTAGCGATAACAATTTATTGTGTTCATTTGCTTGGTACTTAGGCTGCAAAGTATGTATTTTATAAAATATTTATTTATACTAATGAGTGTAAATTTAGACCACAGTATGTGTTAATTGGCGTATTTGCAATTTGAAAATAAATTTATAAAAAATCAATTAAAGATGCAATTAATGTTTTATTGATTGTTTCGTTATGAGAAAATACCTTTTATCACAAAGGAGAACCAAATTCAAACATTCTACCATTTTACCGAATACCATCAAAATGTTCATGTGTGGTTTAATTTTCGAATAAACGTGAAACGTGTGCATAAGCAGGTCGAATATGCAGTGATTCGTGTCGAAAGGCGTTTTTATTGATATGTGTGGCTGTATCAATTGTAGATGGCGTCACTCGTCCGCGTACGAGAGCGACTACACGGAGCCAATCGAGGCTTATAGAGGAAGCTTCTCGAAGCAAACCGTCACGAGGGAGACGAACTTGAGCTCGAGGAGGTCAAGTCGCGGTGATATCGTCAGCGAAGGTGACCATGTGAGTGTGGTTTGCGACCACAGTTACTGTATAGACGACCACAACAACTCCTGCTCGGTGGTGGCCCTGCCGCGTTACGTCATGGGTTATCGCTTCATCAAGACGCCAAGTAGCGGACGCCGCCATTCGACGGCGGCCTACGGAGACTTGCGCAGTGTCGAGTACATCACTATCCCCGTAAACCAGTCGCTGCCCGATCTCAGCAAGAATTCCGCGGTCTTTCATGACGTCGAAGACGGGCTGCGAACCGCTAAACACGCCGCTTTGGTCTATCGCGAATCGACGGAACACGAGCGTAGCCGGATACTACGAGATCGCCGTGGTTCAGGTCCGTCCCTGCCCGCGCCTCGGGAACGCAGGTTCATTCCGAGGCAGTCGAGCGGACGCCGGCTGCCTCGGTACGGACTTGGCAGTCCTCGCTGGGATCACAGCAGAGAGTTGACTCAGTGGCCGTGTCTGCCACTCGACACTTCGTCCCTCCAGGGCCACAGTGTATGTTGATTTCCCTCATCACGTATGCGTGAAGAGATGACATTTGAAATTCGGAAAATTAAGCCACTGCATTCATGTGTCGGTGGGCGGAACACGACGCGTAGCAGGACGTTCTGCTAAATTACAATAATCCTGAACGTCATTCTAGAAAATCATACGCACTACAAGAATAGTTAATTTTATCGGCCGGTTCACCATTTCTCAACATGGCGAGACGTTGATTATGCAACACTTTGGCTAGTGGCAGATTCACTACTTGGTAAATAAGCGGCATGTAGTCGTTATCAATCAAACTGATAATAAAGAATTGTGTGATCTTCGCTCGACACCTATCAACCGACGAATGTCATAATATAGCATGGCGTCGTCACTAGACGGTAGGGTGGTTCATACGAAACTGTGGATTACATTGGATGTTGTAGTGCTTCATTCCCAAGTCAGCCTCATCAACATCCACAAATGTGTGGCAATTGTCTTCTCTGTTCTAAGAAATAATAATGGTGATGATGTTGACGATGACGATGATGATGATGATAGTAATAATAATAATTATAACAATAATAA